>PVJI01006156.1:0-89220 GCA_004026765.1 Micronycteris hirsuta
AGAATTCCATTGTGTAAATGTACCATAGTTTCTTGATCCATTCATTTGTAGATGGGCATGATCCCTGAAAGTATAGTCTTTGTTCTGATATTTTTAAAAATTGTTTTTGGCCTTCAGGGAGTTTGCATAAAATCCTGCTTCCTTGATTCCTCCAAAATTAGTTTCCCTATAGTAGTCATTCCATAGATACTGTTTTAGGCATGTTTTACCCAGAATATATTTTGCTTAAGGTGGAAAGCAAAAAGATCTAACAGGCCTGCCATTTGGGGATGATGATTTATTCAATAATAGGAGTGACAATAAACTGAGTAATTTCTGTGTTTAAAAATTCTGTTTGGTTCCGGGGTCTCACAGGTGACTCATACTCCCCAAAAAGATTGAAGAACTCTTCACATACATACACACACACACACAGATATTAAGTATTTGAAGAATATATTTCTAAATCTTTTTAACAAAGACATCTACAGGCCCAGTGAGCCCATCATAATATTTTGTAAATTTTTGTTTACAGTAATTCAGGGAGTCATAATACTTTTTCAAGAAACAACTCTGATAAGCTCAGAAAAATACATTTGAGATGTAATGTGTGGCATCTCTATTCTTTTTATTTCCAGGAGGCACAAGCTTGAGATCATACTTGGCAGGTAACTCCATATAAGCAGTAAATAAAACGAAGACCATTGTTTAAAATTGGAACATAGGTGTCTGATGGGAATTGTAGTACACTTAAATAGCATATCGAAGCTGATGGTCTCTTGTCCCTTTACATAAGGAAGTTCCTGACTGAAAGGAACTTTGAAAGCTACTGAAGAACTCTCAGGCATCTGCTACTGAGTACAAAAAGAACTTGAAACAAAACACTAAGCTGTCAGGTCTAAAAGTATTGTAGCTCTCATAAGGGTCCAAGCCTCAAGTAAAGGATGGTTTATGGACTCTGAGACTATGCTTGAATAAGAATTCGAAGTGGAAAGTATCTTTTTTCTTCTATCAATTGAAGCAATTCATTCATTAATTTTCATTCATATTTTGCTTGCCTAAAATTACAATATATGAACTAGTGGGAACTATTGATCATGGGGATAATCTATGGGAGATGATGATTGGAAGGCATCAAGTTAGTAATGTTAGTAAACAAGCTACATAGCATGTTTAGGAAGAAAAAGTTTAGACTAACTTTGAGGAGGAAAGAGTTAAACAAGAGAAAGCAGGTGCACTATCCAGTAGCTTGTTGTTTTTTTAAAACCACAGGAGTGAAGGTAGTCAAGAGTGCAATGGGATTCTAATTAGATGTAAAGATATTTGTCAAAGCTGCATTGAGCATATTCCCCTTTTGGATATCTGTAAAAGGGGAACCTTACTTTATAATGAGAATAAAATATGAAAAATATACATGCAATTGAAATAAGCGCAAAGACTTCACATAGCCGAGGAGACTCTAATCATGGGAAGACAATGCCATCAAACAAAAGAATATGACTTATGTAAGGAAAAAGAATGGATCAAGTTTAGCCTGTTTGCTTGAAGTTTCCATCACTGCTGATATATTGTTTCACCTGCTACCAGTCAGAGGCATGATTAATAGTAAATAGCATAATTATACATCCATACTGTCTCACCTGATCTATTTCCACTTTGGTGATTGCAAAGAAAACCTAGAAATCAGAAATCCAGAGCCTGGGAAAAGGTATATATTTAACTGAGGCTTTGCCTAAGGTTCAAGGCAACATCCACAACCCCCTTCTGGGAGTGCTTGCATTTCTCCAGCGATTGAAGACAACTCTGGGAAGGGGCAGTGAACAAAGCCAACAAAGTCGGGAAAATATTACAGCAAGGTTTACAGGAAAACATTCTTTTTGATACATCAGACATCATTGCAAGCCCTGATTCTACCATTTATTCACTCAGCTGTCTTTGTATCTCTGAGCAAGGAATACTAAAAGAAGTCCTTCAAGGAGAAGGAAATAATGTTACAAACTCAGATTTATGCAAAGAAAGGAAGAACATCGGCAAATGATAAAGGCTAAAATAAAATATGTTATCGTTCTTATTCTTAATTTATCTAAACAATAACTTTTTAAAACAATAACAGTAATGCACCAAATAATTATAGAACATGAGTAGTTAACAAATGACAGCACTACCACAAGGAACAGAGGAGAGAAACTGGGAGCATTCCATTATGAGGTGCCTACACTACATAGGAAGCAAAATAGGGTTATTTAAGGCGGGCTTAGATTATTTATAAAATATATATTGTAAACGCTAGGGCAACCATCAAATTTTTTTAAAGAAGTATAATTGATACACTAGAAGGAGATAAAATTGAATAATATAGAATGCTCAGTTAAAACAAAACACAGAAAAAAGACGCCTCTGGCAATAATTATAATAGAGTTACAAATATGGTTGATATTAATCCAAATATTTCAATAATTACCTTAAATGTGAATGGTTTATATATACCAATTAAAATACAGAGATTGTCAGAGTAGATTTAAAAAATAAGATCCAATTATAGGTTGTCTACAAGCATCTCACTTTAAATACAAAGACAGAGAGATTAAAACTAAAGGGGTAAAAATAAATATACTATGCTAACATTAATCCAAAGAAAGTTGAAGCAGCTATATTAACTTCAGACAAAAATGATTTTAGAACAAGGAGAGTTATCATGGACAAATAGAATATTACATAATATTAAAGGAATAAATTCTACAAAAGAAATAGCAATTATCAATGTATAAACAGCAAAAACAGTGTTGAAATATGAGACAAAAGCTGACAGATTTTAAAGGATAAATAGACCAATTCACTGTTGTAGTTGGAGACTTGATAGATGTAATTGACAGATCAACCAGGCATGAAATCGATAAGGATATGTTTGACTTGAATAGCACAGCCATCAAACTGATCTAATGCACACTTATAAAACACTCCATCCAACAACAGCACAATACACCATTTTCTGGAGCTCACATGGGGCATTCAACAAGATAGACCACATTCTGGGCCTAAAGCATACCTTAAAAATGTAAAAGAATAAAAATTATACATAGCATCTTCTCAGACCACAAAAGAATTGAACTAAAAGTCAATAAGAGAAATATATCTGGACAATCTCCAAATAGTATTTAAAAATTAAAGAACACACTTCTAAATAGCACATTGGTCAAGAAAAAAGTCTTAAGGGAAATACTTTGAGCTAAATAAAAATGCAATTTAAGATTTTTGGGAGACGTGAAAACAGTACTTAAAGGGAAATGTATAGCATTAAATAGACACTTTAGAAAAGAATAAAGATCTAAAATTAATACCCTAACCTTGAACTATAGAAAACAAGACAAAGAATAACCATTTAGGTTTAAAACAAGCAGAAGAAATACTAAAAATTAGAATAGAAATCTATAAAATTAAATAGGAAAACTATAAAGAAAATCAAAGCACTCTAAGGCTGTTTCTTTTACAAAAAATAATAATAACTTCTAGCCAGACTAACAAGAGAAAGAGACCAAGGTCCACAAGCTGCGAACACCAGAAATACAAGTGGTAACTAGTGACGCAGTGGAATTCACAGGGTAAACAGGGAACCCTATGAACACGGAGTCCTATTCTTGCCTTCATTCAGGCAACAGCTGTATTTTCTCCCTAGGCAGTGAGCTGGATTGTTTTTGCAAAACTGGAGCAAAATTTTAAATTATTTTTTAACTTTTTAATTTATAAACCATGTTCTTCAACCTCAGGATAAAATCAATAGTCTTGAAAGCCAAGGATTAGATTGTAAGAAATTAACTTCATCATTTAAAAAAAAAACCTACATTTGAATTTAAAAAATACTAAAAGCATGAAACACATAAGACACAAATTTTGTACTGTAAATGACAGTGTTAGGAAATCTCCCCGGTATTATAAGAGCCATAGAAAAAGTTCAACTAACTAGAGGGAGCAGGGAGAGGTTTTTCGTTAGCGAAGAATCTGAGGAAATGTGGCCAGTGTTGTAAGCAGGGGAAAGTGCTGCGGTCATTCCCCTCTCAGGACGATTGCCAGCACGAGGGATCTGAGAATCCTCAGGAAAGTTCGGGAGAATCTTAGAACTCTGAGAGTTGGCATGTTTCACAGACAAGTCTAGGCCCAGCGTTATTGCCAGGTATATTAGTTTTCTGTAGCCATTGTAATAAATTAGCACAGATTGAATGGCTTAAAACAACACACATTTATTGCCTTGCAGTTCTGTAGGTTAGAAGTCCAACTCAGGTCTCATTGGAAGAAATTCAAGGTGTTGGCAAGGCTGTGTTCTTTTCTGGAGGGAGTCAATAAGTTTATCAAAAAAATAAATAAATTACATCTTCATTCATCTAAATTAGGTGACTATAAAGTTTGTTTTCACTTTGCAAACATTAGTTCTAAAGCCAAATAGACTAGAACAAAACCTCAGCTCCCCCGTTTTCTAGCTGTGTGACCCTGAGCATATAATACGATGCCTCTAAACCTCAGCGCGTTCATTTCTAGTAAAACAATTTTGTAAGCTACACAGTAGAAAATTGAAACTCTGGGGGCCGAGGTTGTTGTAACCAAGTATAGGAGAGTGCCAAAGAAATTATTCTGCTGAAAGAAAAAATATAGAGATCAGAACAAAACAATAAATACAGAAAAATATAAGCAAAGAAACATGTCAGGAGGCTAGGGCCTAGCTTTAAGACTTTTAGAATCAGAAACAGCTAATGTTGAATTTTAAATTGTGTTATCACGATGAATGATTCCATATTCTTAATACCATGGGTAAAGTCTTTGTATGAATAGTTTATGTGATACTAATTTAATTAAGTTTTTAATGCAAGGTAGAACAGAGACAAACAAAATGACAAAAATAATCTTTAAACTCAACTAATTCAGTGGAAACAGTTGGAAGCCACAGAGAAATATAAGAACATATAAGCCCCTAGCAACCAGAAAAGATTCTACAAGGAGTTTACACTTCCATAGGGTACAAAATAAGAGGTTTACATAATCATTTCTACAGCAATAACCACCCCTCCATCTCCAAACTCTAACCTCCTCTTCATATTTCTTTATAGTCATGCTATTTTCCTACATGTTTTTATTTGTATATTGCCCTTGTGCTCCCCCCACCCCATTGTAAGTATCATGAGGACAGTCCTTGTTCACTATGGTGTCCTTATAGACTACAACAGTGTCTGGAGCATACCAAGAGTTCAAAACAATTTTTGGATGATTGCAGGAATGATTGTATATTCGGGTCTCAAGTGGTAAGAAGACATTGGCTAACCTCTGAGTTGCACATGTAAATGATTGTAAGACAAAAAGCAGACCAACATTGGCTGATAACACAGAGGGTATGCATCAGGCGGTTATGAAAGACAACAAAGAAAGGGAGGAGATGCAACATGGGAAAGAATAACAGGAAAGGAAGATGATGGATTGGTACTTGGGTGGAAATTCAAACTGGGAAAAAAAAAATTCTGTTAGGGTAATTCTATTAATCAGCTATTATAACAGTAATGCTGTACAAAAATCCACTCTAAGGACTTCTGGCCAAGATGGAGGCGTAGGTAGACATGCTGTGCCTCCTCACACAACCAAAAGACAGAAAACAACAATTTAAAAACAAAAAAACAACCAGAACTGACAGAAAATTGAACTTTATGGAAGTCCAACAACCAAAGAGTTAAAGATAAGTTCATCCAGAAAGGTAAGTGGGGCAGAGCCGGGCACACGGCCAGAGAGTGGTTTATGAAACTGGGTGTGCAGCGCTGAAACAGGCCGGGGGGACCGTGGCTGGCAGACCCGGACCCAGCGGGACCCAGGCCAGTGGAGCATCGGATGGTCCCACATTCACAAGCAGGTAAACCAAGAGAGGAAGTTGAGGAGTGGAGCAGACCACACAGCCCAGGGGCCCAGCGAGGGGAAATAAAACCTCAAACCACCAATTGAAAACATCCGTGGGGGTTGAGGCAGCAGCAAGAGGAACTCCCAGCCTCACAGGGGAGTTCATTGGAGAGACCCACAGGGTCCTAGAACAAGCCCGCCCATGTGGGAATCAGGACCAGAAGGGCCCAATTTGCTTGTGAGTAGCCAGTGGAGCAAGCACCATTCTGCCCTCTCAGACCCCTTTATCACAGACAATGTCACAACACAACGATGTGGGTTACCCCACCCTGGTGAACACCTCAGGCTTCGCCCCTTATATGTAACAAGCACACCAAGAGAAGAAGAAAAAATGGCCCAAATGAAAGAGCAAATTAAAACTCCAGAAAAAATACAACTAAGCCACGAAGAGATAGCCAACCTATCAGATGCACAGTTCAAAACACTGGTAATAGGAATGCTCACAGAATTGGTTGAATTTGGATACAAATTAGATGAAAAAATGAAGAATACACTAAAGGAAATGAGGGGAAATGTGCAGTGAACCAATAGGGATGAGAAGGAAACTGGGACTCAAATCAATGGTGTGGACCACAAGGAAGAAAAAAACATTCAACCAGAAAAGAAGGAAGAAACGAGAATTCAAAAAAAAAAAATGAGGAGAGGCTTAGGAACCTCCAGGACATCTCTAAACGTTCCAACATCCGAATTATAGGGGTGCCAGGAGGAGAAGAGGAAGACCAAGGGATTGAACTCTTATTTGAACAAATAATAAAAGAGAACTTCCCCAATCTGGCAAAGGAAATAGACCTCCAGGGAGTCCAGGAAGCTCAGAGAGTCCCAAAGAAGTTGGACCCAAAGAGGAACATACAAGACACATCATAATTACATTACCCAAGATCAAAAATAAGGAGAGAATCTTAGAAGCAACAAGAGAAAAGGAAACAATCACCTACAAAGGAGTTCCCATAAAACTGTCACCTGATTTCTCAAAAGAGACCTTACAGGCAAGAAGGGGCTAGAAAGAAGTATACCAAGTCATGAAAGGCAAGGACCTACATCCAAGTATACTCTACCCAGCAAAACTTTCATTTAGAATGGAAGGGCAGATAAAGTGCTTCTCAGATAAGGTCAAGTTCAAGGAGTTCACCATCACCCAGCCTTTATTATATGAAATGTTAAAGGGATTTATATAAGGCATGGAGGGTTATCAACAGGGGAGTGGGAGGGGGAGAGATGGGGAAAAGGAACAGAGAATAAGTAGCATAAATGATAGGTAGAAAACAGACAGGGGGAAGTTAAGAATAGTATAGGAAATGTAGAAGTCAAAGAACTTATGTGCATGACCCATGGACAAGAACTAAAGGAGGGGAATGTGGTGGGGGCAATATGCGTGGGAGGGGAATAAAGGGGGGTAATGGGAAAACTGTAATAGCTTAATCAATAAAATATTTCTTTAAAAATCCACCCCATAATACAGCTGCATACAGCAATAAGCATTTATTACTTGCTCACACATGTGCAGGTTGGCTGATGTTTAATTGATCTAGCTAGACTCAGCTGAGCTTAACCGCTGACCACAAATTCAGTTCATAACTTCCCAATGCATTTCTCATTCTTTCAGGATGAGTGGATCATCTGGTTCACATTTTTTTTATAACTAGGAGAGGAAAGATTTCAAAGAGCATTCATTAAAATCACATTAAAAGCCTTAAGGCCTAGACTTAGAACCAGAGCTCTCTTTTTTTCTATCAACATTCCATTGACCAAAGAAAATTACATGGCCAAACCCAATATCCGTATTGCAGGAAAGTATGTTCCTTTCATGGAATTTCAAGAGAAGGCAAGGGGAAAGATGATATGTACTTGATGCACAATATTCTAATCTTCTACAGCACACTAACTGATAGTAAACCCAGAAATTTCCATAGCTTAACAAAGGTTAATTTCCCACATTACAGTTCAGGGCAGATGAGTGTTATGACACTTCACCATCATTTAGAGACCCGGGCGTTTTCCATTTAGTAGCTATGCCATTCTCTCCATGTCATCTTCCAGAAATGTCCTATTCAATAGAATAGCCACTATCCATGTGTGGCCAGTGAGCATGTGAAATGAGAATTTAGCCTGGACTGAGATCAGCTATAAGCATAAGCAAACACTGGATTTTAAAGATGTGGTATAAAAAGAAAATAAACTATCTTTTTAATAATTTTATATAGATTATATTTCAAAATAATCATATATTGGATATATTGTGTTAAATATGTTAGTGAATTAATTTCACCCATTTCTTTTTACTGTTTTTAACATGTCTCTTGGAAAATTATAAATTATATATGTACTCAGTTCATACAGCACTGCTCCAGGACCAGCCACCCAACCAGGGAAGTTAAAGTAATAGTGGAGGGACTCCACCAGAAACTTCACAGACTGGCCCAAAGATAGCATTCATCACTCCGTATTCCGTCGGCCAGAACTATCACGTGCCGGTGTGACAGAGTTAGGAAAATAGGGATTCCAGGAAGAAGAGTAGAATACAAATATTGGTGAGCACTTTAACTCCTCATTTGCCATACTGCCTCAAGCATCTGAAAGTAAATTACTTTCTATAAATCAGGAAAAAGAAAAAGAAAAACTTTGAATGAGAACCAAGTTGTAAGATGTTGCTTTATAGAAGAAGAAGGAAATAGAATAGAGATCATAATAGAAGATCCATTATAATTGGGGAGAAAACTAATCATTCAAGAAAAAAATCTTGAAGGCACTCACCAACACTGGATAATGACCTAGGAACATAGGAAACTCAGACATTAAGACTCAGATCTCTCTCTGGCTTTGAAATCGTTGTTCTTCCCTCCCTCAGATTTTCCTTCCAACCCCAATTGTTTAATGGGAACAGAGATTCTGTGAAATCTTTGTTACTAATATGCAACCTCCAAATTCAATTTTAGATGATATAAATGCACAAAATATGCCATATACTTATTTCATATTTATTTTTTTTTAAATCTTGTACTTAGAATGCTGGTAATTAAAAAAATAAAGAATGCTGGCGAGAGGATTGTGTGTGACCTATGTCAGTTCTCTATAGCATCTGTGTCAGGTAGTAAGTGAGGAAATGCAATAATCTTGAGTTTCTGATTCAGTGGACTTGTGGGAGGGAAATGCCTGACGCCGGTTTTTACATAACAACCCAGAGATCTAGTGTCAACAAACTCAAATGTCTCTGCTCAATCAGAAACTTTTTCTTCTTAATATGATTTCTATGAAGTTTATTAGTCTTCAAAGAAACATAATTCTACAATATTTATTTCAGCAGAGCATATACTGCCAAGGAACAGTGTGCTTGGTGAGTCTGAAAATTTGTCTCTCCCTACTCTGTGCCACTGTCTTGGTGAAGTTATTCTCAAGCCATTTTTTAATGACTGAAGATCGTCTTTAGCAAACTAATGCTTAATTCTCACATCTCTTCTGACACACTCTTTGAGAATGGGACAGCATCGCTTTTTTCTGTTTTTACAGCTATCTTAATACAAAAGTGGAACTGACCGTGAAATATAATTTTAAATTGTCCTTTATCTCTTTAACTGTTTGTTTCATTTGGGAGAAATTTACTTTAGCATGCCATAGTAGTCTGCTCCAAAACAACTTTATTCTCCAGGCCTTTCCTACATGTCCTATGGATCATGGATCTTGTTTCAGGCATATCTCCCTTGCCTCGCACTACCTATTTTCCCTTTCTTGGCCAATAGAACAATTCCAAACTGAAAGTATTTAGCATTTGCCTGGAGAGATTCCTCCCTTTTGTAATTGACAGGAGATATGTATGTGTGTGTATAGAATACATATTAAACATATATATGTGTGTGTGTTTGTATATTTGATAACACTTACTACTTTCTCACAGTTTTACAAACCAAATTCCTATCATGTCTAATATTTTTTTCCAAAAGGCTCCATTCTGACGCTAAGACTCTGAGTCAAATACATTCATATCTCATTTATAGGTTAGTGAAAGGCAGATTTTTATAGCTACTCTCTGGAAAGAAAAGACCCAAGGTCCCCACCACTCACTAGCTCTTAGAAGTTGAGCAAGATATTCAAGCTTTCTGTACCTCAGTTTCCTCTTTTGTAAAACAAAGATAGTATCAGTGTCTATCTCTTCAGATGAAGATTAAAAGAGGTAATGCAAGTAAAACACTTAGCATAATATCTGATACAACATAAGTCATTATTATTCAACATTAAATATTTATTGGAAATTTAATAGGCACCAGACATTCACAGTATGTCATGAAAACAGAGATGAAACAAAGACCACTGGACTGCCAAGCCATCTGCAAATAATTCTAGCCAGGTAATGCTTACAGCAGATATCACTTCTATGTTCATGTTTCTATGTCTTGTAAAAGCTAATCATGAATTCTACCAAATTCTTCAAGTGTTGAAATAAGAATGATTCAATGTTGAGAGGGCGAGTGAAAGAATAGGCTTAAATTAGACATTTTCAAAGAGAAGAATTAGACTCATCATTTTTATTAAAAGTATAAAGCACTTTCTCATACCACTCACAAAGGAACCTCACAAAACTGGTAGCTCCTAGCATCTTAGAAAATTACTGGTTTAGAGTTTAGACTGTTCAAGCAAGACTAGTCCCTGTGAAGATATATTTGAGCACAAAACAGGAAACCATCTTGAACTAAAAAACACAAGGGCCTCAGGTGTTTACATGCCACACAGTTCTTCCTTGTAGAAGAAAATTATAACATACAAAACTAAAATATACTCACTTAGTGGAAAAAAAAACCCTAAGTATGATACATGCTAAACTTGTATTTATATGTATTTGTTTATATAGGGAAAGCTCTTTGTTTGTTTTCATTTACATAGACTCACTGCAAAAGCACATACAAGACAAGAAAACTAACATAACTTGTAATCGGTCTATGCACATATAATGAATTTAAAGCAGTATATCAGTATAGGAAAACTGAGCTGAGAATTTTCTGATAGACATTTTTCTTATCCACCCACTCAGACCTATCTTAAAACTGCCCATCAAAGAGCATTATGCTAAGTGAAGTAAGCCAGGTGGTGAGGGAAAAATACCATAAGAGCTCACCTTTAACTAGAACATAATCAACAAAAGAAAAAAGCAAGAAAAACATAACCAGAGACATTGAAATTAAGAACAATCTAACAATAGCCAGAGGAGGCGGGAGGGGACTATGGGGAGAAGGGTTTTCAGGAACTACTACAGAGGACACATGGACAGACCAAGGGGGATGGTGGAAGCAGGGGAGGGAGGTGGGTTTGGAGGGGGTGGGGGAAGGAGAGGGGAGAGGATGCAGACAACTGTAACTGAACAACAACAAAGTAATTTTAAAAAAATGCCCACCAAAATCTTTAGCAGAGGGGTATTTTAAACAATAACCCCACATATCATTTTAAATAAGCACAGACTATTACTAGATTATAAATATTTATTGGATGAATATAAAAACAATAGCTAATTCTTATTACCACATAATATCTAGAGGCACTTTGCTGCACCTTTTTGTGTATTAATTCATTAATCCTTGCAATCGTCACATGAGCTGGGTGCTAGTATTACCCACACTTTACAGACGTGAAACGAGCACTGGAAGAATGAGCACCTTGCCCAAAGCCACAGTATGAACTTCAGTTTCCTCATTTTAATTAGTAATAAGAAACATGCCAACAACAGTGCTATATCATTTATAATGTGATCTTGAGTATATTCTTCTACCTAATCCTCAAAATATCCTTAATGTCAGTAATGGCATTATTTAACATGTCTACTTCTAAATGAAGTCACTTCAGAAGTGTTACCACTAGAGCTCAAAGACAGATCTGACCATTTTTCTCCACTCTGATTTCAAAAGTTCATTTCAATCCCAATGTTCCAGAATCCTATGAAACCCCACAACTCTTTTCATATAGAAACACAGCTTATATACAATAGCACTTATTTCTATGTCAAGCCCTTTTCTGAGTACTTATATATATATTACCTCAATCAATCCCCACAATTCCATAGATTAGTACTACTACAATCCCTACTTTACGAATGAGGAAACTGAGAAGCTGACAAGCAAATAATTTGCTCAGCAAAGTATATGCACAGCTAGAAAATGATAGGCTGAGGATTCAAACCAAATAGCTGACTCTAGAAACCGTGCTCTTAACCATGACACAGCCCCAAGTACCATTACATTATAATGGCTTCATGGCAAAAAGTTAATCCTAAATGCTACTTTTTTAAAATAAATAAACCATAATATTTAAAATTTTATTTATTTATTTTTATCTTAGAGAAGGCAAGTCAGGGAGAAAGAGAGGGAAAAAAACATCCAGGCGAGAGAAACATTGACCAGGAACCAAGCCCGCAACCCAGGCACATGCCCTGACCCGGGATCAAACCGGAAATCTTTGCTTGCAAGATGACACCCAACCAACTGAGCCACACTGGCTGGGGCAAGACACAATGTTTAAAACAGCATTTCTGACTGGAAACACCATTTAGAAGGTGAGATAAATAAATCGATCAACACATATTTATTGAATGTTTGCTTTAGACAGGAATTATATTAAACACTGCTGAGAATATAAACAAATATAAGCTGTATTCCTGTTCTCAAAAGGAGTTTACAGTCTAGTTGGGGAGAACGGGTCTACATACATAAAATAAACATTCAACAAAATAGGGACAATCAATGTTTATTGATTCAGATACGGTATAAATATCAAATGTGTAATACAGATAATATATGATACAAAAAACTGCTGAGACATAAAATACAAAACTTAAAAAAAAATTCATGAACAGAAAAGTCCTACCAAAACAAAAATAAAGGTGAATCTTATGAAAACAAGATATTTTTCATACAGAAAAACAAAAAGCATGATTTAGCAATAAATTTACTCTAAGCCTCATCAATCATTTTAATTACATTACTTTGCATTTAGATCGATATTTGGAGCAACAGAGAAAGAATTAAGAGGTGAAAAATAACATCTTTTGCATAGACCTAAGTTTTTTTAAACATCCGATTTCTGAAGAGCTGTCTACAGAATTTAATGAAATACTTAGTTGCCAGATAACACAATAGGTGGCATTCTTCCCTTCTGGATAAAGAATGGGGGAGCAGCTACCTCTTCCTCAAAGATCCTCCTCTTGACGGGGTTTACAGTATTTACAAACAAGTGCAAGGCCCAATTGAAACGAAGATAGAGGAAGGGTAGCAGCGGCTGGATCTTAAACAGCACTAGTAAATGTCATCCTAGTAACTCATGTTGGTATTCATGTCAGTTGTGCTGCAGGTTAATTGTATTTGGATAAGAATACAACAATGTATATAGAAAAAATTTTAATGTATACTTGGGCATGGAAATCCACTGTAATAAGGAGGAGCATATAGGACAAACATTTGTGTTACACGGCAAATAATCAGACAGTCTTTTACACCAAAGGACTTTTTTTTTTCATTAAAGAAACATTTAAGAAGCATTTACTCTTGTACTAGGTGCTAGCTATAGAAATGTGGGGACCAAAAAAATTAGTCCTTGACATTTAGGTACAAATTTATTGAGAAAAACAAACATACAAAGAGATAATCACAGTACACTGTGTTAAACACTACAGTGGAGTTGGTTCCTCCTATGGGATCATGTGAGAATTTAGGAAGAAGCAACTGACCCTCTGGAGAAATTAGAAAAGGTATAAATGAAGAGATGACTATACTTGGAATATTGAAGCTTAAGTAAGAAATGACCGCCTAGAGTTAAATCAGCCTTTTGTCCTATAAAGGAAAAAGGTGATTTCCAACTGACCAAATGGATAAGATTTTCATCTTAAGAAAAATTTCTCACGGAAGACTGATTAGTTCTGGCTAGTCTGCTAAAACTGATTCTGCATTTGCAAAAATCTTAAACCTGTTTCTCAAGTATCTTCAAATTAGTAAAAAATCTAGTGCATTAGAAAATGGAAAGGATGCTCTCCTCCTGATCACACCACCAGCACCCTCCACCAGTAAAAATGTTCTGTAGCTACAATTCACAGACAGATGGATAAAATGGAAATTTAAGATTTAGAAGTACTGAATTTTGCTGGAAAATATCTGCAGCAAGTATATTGGACACTATTCTTTATTGTGATGCAAGTCACGACTCCACCCTATTGCAAGGACTATTATGTTTGAACTGGTCAGAATCTCATTTTTTTGATAAATGATAGGACTAACAATGCTCAGAAGAAAATTGTAGTTTACCTAACAGGGAAATGCAGTTCTCTCTGAAATAGCTGCATACTTAATCAAAATGGCTCATACTCTGCAAAAGGAAAGAAGGGTGGCAACCATGGAAAGGTCCTCATTGGCAGTTACTTAGGGGGAAGTCAATATTAAAGAACAGGATAGCCCTGGCTGGTGTGGCTCAGTGGCTGAGTGCCAGCCTGTGCATCAAAGGGTCACTGGTTTGATTCTCAGTCAGGGCACATGCCTGGGTTGTGGGCCAGGTCCCCAGTTGGGGGTGTGCAAGAGGCAACCACACATTGATGTTTCTCTCCCACTCTTTCTCCCTCCCTTCTCCTCTCTAAAAAATAAATAAAATCTTTTAAAACATAATAAAATGGCCAATTATTTTTTTTTAAAAAGGACAAAATTGCAATCCCATGAAGACAGCACCTCAACTCCATAATATGCAAATTCCCTATGGGCATCATGAAATTACTGGGCATCTCTCTATCAAATATATATTAATGGATCCTGGAAAGGACTGGGTTTCCAGTCCTTCCTAATGGGTTCTGAAACTCTGAGCATTAGTCAGTCCTTTGGGCAAATCTGGATAGGCAGCTGGATAGATCACCTAGAATATTTATTGAACCCTTTTTTCATTAACCAAATGGTATCACCACTGCCAAAAACATTAACAGAATATAAGATACATGGATTTTTTCCTTCTCTTTCCTTCCAACTGCCCCTGGATTCCTGTTTTTAAGAATCATATAAACAAGAACAAACGATTTAAGAGTACTTTCTGTGGTGTTAGAAATTACTTAAAAAAAAAAGTGGTCTAAGAAACAGATGACAAGGTGACAATCACTACTAAAAAAATTAAGAAAAATTCCTAGTAAACAACATTTTAAGTTTAAGCTTTGCCAATGGCAAATGCCTTTCAGAAGTAATTTAGCTGGAGAATATGGATTGTTTGCTGAATTCTATCATTCTTCTTTTATTTCAAGGCAAACCACTTCTTAATTTTGGGATAGCATTGCATTCAGAACTGTCAGGAATTTATTTTCTTAATGTAGAATAGGGTAAGTCTCTTCTGAACATAGACCACTTATCCCTGTTACCAAACACTCAAAATCATACCAAGAAAGAAAGCCTACTTGCCTTAAAGTGAGATGATTCCTTGACCTCTTCTGAATCCATCCTCTTGAATACCATAGAAATCATAGAAACCATCAGCTCTTTAATTTGAGCTTTGACCTTCATATTTTTGAGACATGAAGAGGAAATGGTATTTTTAAAGCAGAAAATAGTTTTTCTCATTCTCTAAATATTTAGGAATCGATTCACCTCTAAGAAAAGACAGGATCTTTGTTTTAGAATAAGACAATTTAACACATAATTTGGCTAAAAAAAATAAGCAAAGAACCCCTACTGGCATGGAAAAGTATGAGATATTGAGGTACTTATGTGCTCCTCAGGAAATGCCAATGGCTATATACTCATTGCTGGTGATATTATATACAGAATGTATATCTTCTTTAGGATAACACATTTCCTTTCAGAGAGCCTAAAAAATTGGGCCTGAACTTCCAGTAGGAAGTTGCAGGATCTTTTCAAGTCATTCTAAGTGAAAAAAGGGAGACCGTCTCTACAACATGGTAAAAAACCAGAAACTAAGACAATAAATGGCCAACAGAAGTCTTCTTATGGAAAGTGTTGGTATATGAGTCTGGGAACCATTATATATAGTAGAGTATCTAGTTTTAAATTATTTTTCCTTATTTTTTTTCCAGTTATTATGACCACATAGCAAATTACCCCAAAACTCAGTGGCAAGGAACAATTATTGATTTTGTTCATGGTTTCATAGGTCAGGAATTCAAATAGGGCACACTAGAGATGATTTATCTATGTTAATATCTTGGGTATCAATGGAAGACTCAAAAACAGGGCACTGAAATCATCTAATGGCTGGCATACTTAGATGTCACATTTCATGACTCCAAAGGCACGACGTGTCTTGAGAAAGACAAGCAGAGAAAGGCCATATAGTCCTCTATGACTTGATTTCAGAAGTCTTACGGAGCAGAACTTTAATCCCATTCTAATGTGATAGAAGTAAATCACACACACACAAAAAAATCACGATCAAGGGGAAGAAATACAATGGACCTGACCTCGTGAAGAAAGAGTGCATCAACATCACTGTATTGGACACACTCTAAGATGACTCCAATGAGATATGTGCATGTATAATTCCTTCCCCTTGAGTGAGAACCTTAAAATTTGCCTTTAACCCATAGAATATGACAAATGTGATTAAATTATAAGGCAGCACTTTTCAATGGGTATGCTGCAAGAATTTTTAAGACATCCAATACCTATTGAATCAGAGACACTGACCTCTTTTCCCTTAGGTTGTCAAAGAAAATGACAACAGCCAATACAATAATAGCCATCCAGTGAGAATAAATCAAAATTATGCCTAATTTTTGTCAGATTGGCAAAACATATATTTTTGGTGTGCCACATAATTTTAGTGATTAGTTTGTATTTTATGAAATGAAAAAGGTTAAAAATCATTGTTACAAGACAAAGGTGGTGTACCATTCATCCACAGAAAGTACTGCTTAAATACATTAGGAACAGGATGTTTGTGTTTCCTCAAAATTCATGTACTGCAGCCCTGAACCACAATGTGATGGTATCTGCAGATGGACATCTGGGTGGTAATTAGGTATCAAGGTAGAGCCTTCATGATGGAATTAGTATCCTTATTAGAAAAGACACCAAAGAGCTTATTCTCTGCCTCTGACATGTGAGGACACAGCAAGAAAATGGCCATCTGCCAACCAGGAAGAAAATGCTTACCAGACACAACCATGATGTCACCCCTATCTTAGACTTCTAAGCCTCCAGAATTGTGAGAAAATAAATTTCTGTTGTTTATGCTCCCCACCTATAATATTATGTTATAGCATCTTGAGCAGACGAATACACTATGTGATATGGCAAAGGTGATGAGATGCCACTCCCAGGATTATGTATGCCACCAAGACTACATTTTGGCAGACTAGAAAGAGAGATTATCCTGCTGGCCTTGGCGGAGCAAGTTGCCATGCTGTAAACTGCTTATGGATAGGTCCATATGACAAGTAATTGCAGGCAGCCTGTGTGGGAGCTGAAGGCCTCAGTGCTACAGTTGTAAAGTATTGTAAAAACACACTGCACAAGCCTGGAAGTGAATCCTCTCCAGCCAAATCTCCAGGTAGAAAAGAATGCAGTCCAATGCAGCCTATTGAGATGCTCAAGCAGAAACCCAGCTAAACAATACTGGACTTTTGATTGATAGAAACTAGGGTAATAAGTGAATGTTATTAAATCACTAAATTTCTGGTAAATTATTACATAACAATAAAAAACTAAATCAATCACTTTGTGAAAATAAGCATACGGGATAGAGTGGCCACTTCGGGGAATAGTGTATCATTTTAGGAAAATATAATCTGCCACAATTGTTCACTCTTTTCTGTAATCCCTAAACTTGCAATAAACCTGAATTGGACACAGCAACTGAGGAGACAACAGTGGCATAAAAAGAACCATTCTCAAGATCCCAGTAAGTAACTAGCAGAATATTGGAGCAAAGGTCCACAGTCAGACAGCTGGATGAAATACTAAACAATGTCTAGGACAGCTTTGTGCAACACATGAGTACATTGCTCAAGGATTGTAGAAAATGATTAGGGTTGGAAATCTGGTATAGTGGGAGAACTTCTGATTTCAAGTGGGTTTGAGCATTACACTTGTTATTTGGGCATTCAAGAGAAATGTAATATAGACTACAGCAAAGTCTATGACTTATAAGTCATATATGTGTAATATAACAGAATAAACATTTCAGAATGTACTATTCTTTAAATAGATCAAGAATATCTTTCTAATTTCTTACATTCAATTATTTTTAGTTTAATCTTTTGTTTAGGACTTACTAACCATCTAAAGTTCAAATCTCTTTAGTCCAATACAGAATGTCCTTATTTTCATCAACAAATATTTAATTGATACCTACTATGCACTAGGCTAAATACATTGACAAAGCCATCCTCAATATGGAGAAATCAAATATGTTCATCAAGCATATGAATTTTTTATGATTTCCATTACTAAGGTAATTTTCTTATTGTCTTAAAATACTTAAAACACTACCTTCATATTTTTCTTTGGAGAAATAAACTGTTGACAATAATGATAATAAAAATATCTAATGTTACTTAGATAACTTTATGTGCCAGATACTAAATTTATATTGATTATCTTTTCATCTTCACAACTCTTTCAAGTAGATATTATTATCCCAAATTTACTTATGAGGAAATTGAGAATTAGACAACCACTGAAGTGGCTTAAGGTGACATAATAAGTGATAGGAATAGGATTGGAGTGATCGAGAATTGACAGAGATAGGATTGGAATATGAAGATTTCCTTTCATACACAGGAACATGCAGACTAATAAGTGGTCTAAAAAGTCACTTTATCTCTATCTTTCTAAGGATAATTTTGCAAGTAATTTATTGAGGAAATGCTTAACTAACACAATAGATGTGGTTTCAGAATTGTAGTCTCAGCCTGATCTGTGGAGAGATCTGGTACAGGAACCACAGAATCTGCCCCACCCAGAGTCAAGGGTATTGGGCTGTTGCCCCTGCACATCAGATAGTTATTGCCCAAAAACTAAGGTCTGATGGCAGAGGAGAGAGAGAGAGGGAGAGAGAGGGAAAGAGGGGGAGAGAGGGAAAGAGAGAGAGAGGAAGAGGGAGAGAGAAAGAGGAAGGAAGGAAGGAAAGAAGGAAGGAAGGAGGAAGCAGAAAGAAAAGAAAAAAGAAAAGAAAAGAAAAGAAAAGAAAAGAAAGAGAAAGAGAAAAAAAGAGAGAAAGGAAGGAAGGGAGGGAGGAAGAGAAAGAGCAGACACAACTTCCCTGATATCTATCACCAGGCAGGTGGTTTTCATCAGGTTAGAGAAATACTCAGAAAAAGGATGCAGGTATGTAATGTTAACAGCCAATACACCTATAGTAGCCAGATCAATACAAGGCCTGCAAGGAATCTGGGCAGGGCTCCAATAGTATCTGATACATCTTCCGTGTTTAGCCAGTCCCTGCTTGGATACTTCCAGTGAGAAAGAACTCACCATCATAACCGTTTCTTCACCTAACAAAGCAGCCCATTTACAATCCTTGAACAGCTTGGATAGAAAAGTCTTCCCCTGGTTGGATATGGGGGTGGTGAAAGGAGGTCATTCAAGGACAGAATATGCAGATGGCACACAGTGCCGGAGAGCACAGAGTAAGATTTATTGTAGTTAGAACTTAACATGTGGAAGTGGAAAGTAAAAAAGATGAGTTTAGGAAAATGGTTATAGGCCACATAGCCAGATAATAAGAGACCTACATGCCTCTCCAAGGACTTGTGATGGATGATGTTTTACAAGATACCACTAAATGTATTTTAGGAGAAAAGTAAAATGGCCATCTCTTGTAGAAAGCCCATTCTGGTGGCAACACAGAGAGCAACCCTAGCTCATTACATTAATATTATGGGCTCTTGTATCTGTGTTTCCTCTGGACTGTCAGTTCTTCAAGAACAGGAATCTTGCCTTATTTATCCTTATATTGTGAGTGCATAAAATAATAAATTTTTATAGAACTGAAAATAAAGTAAACTGATCATAAGAAAGAGAAACCCGCCCTGGCTGGTATAGCTCAGTGGATTGAGTGCGGACTGGGAACCAGAGGGTCCTGGTTCGATTCCCAGTCAGGGCACATGCCTGGGTTGCGGGCCAGGTCCCCAGTGAGGGCCATGTGAGAGGCAACCATACATTGCTGTTTCTCTCCCTCTCTGTCTCCTTCCCATCCCCTCTCTCTAAAAGATAAATAAATAAAATCTTAAAAAAAAAAAAAAAGAGAAACCATTACAACTCAAATTAGAGATGTTTAAGGTAGAAATGAAGAATCAGCAAACCATAGCCCACTGGCCTAAACCAGCCCACCACCTTTTTTTATAAATAAAGTTCTACTGGAACTCAGCCACAAAAATTTGCTTACATATCATCTATTTGCATATTCATACTATAACAGCAGCGTTAAGGAATTGCAACAGAGACCTATGGCCTACAAATCTAAAATATTTAGTGTCTGCCCTTTTTCAGAAAAGATTTGTTGACCTCTGGACTAAACTGAGACAAAAGTCATATAACCGAATAGGTGGGATGGATGCAAATGACATTTAAAAGGATAAATCAGTTGGAGTAGCCATTACTCATTGCTCTTAGTTCTATTTCATAATGTCATATACACACTAGAGGTCCACATTACCCTTTTGTATAGAAAGCTTTCAAGTATTCCAACACAGCTACTGAAAATTCCTAGTTAATATGTCAAATTGAAAATGAATTGTCATTTCCATAAAGATCCTTATACTCTGAAGAATACACAGTAGAGTCCATTCACCACACAGGCCTGCAGATCCAAAGCAGAAGCAGTATCCCATTTGGTCCACTTAGACTAAGATAGTTCTACAGTAATGGGACAGTATCAGCCCTGGGGTCCCTCATAGAAATCTAAAAGGTTCCCAACCTCTAAATTATTACCATGTTCTTGTTTTTACTGCAGGTCTTTGGAGATAGCCTAAATCTTTTTCACCTCATTAAGCTGGTGTACACAAAAGTCCTCTAAAAACTTTTCATCTGCAAAGTCCCCGTAAGGCCTGAAATTTTTCTTCTCTTCTCTATGTGGTCGAACACAAAAGATAGTAACTCAAAGAAAAGTGAAGAACTGTCATGGTCCTTTTTGCTGGTATTAATCTCTGAACAGGGAATTTAGTGTGACTATTTTTCTTTTCAGTTCCTGCTTCTCCACTTCCTGTTTGAAAATACACTACAAAGTGTTGGTGAAATGTATTTATAGGATACAGTGAGCCAGTTCCTGGTCCTTTTGTATCAAGATTTGAAAGATAATAGCAAGCTCCTTTTAAAGAAAAAAAATTTACCTACAGTCATAGAAACACCTACTTTTAGTCATAGCACCAACAAGCCCAAATGGGCAAAAAAAAGACATTTTAGATTAAAAGTTACTTATAAAAAATGGATTTTTAAGCATCATACCTGAATAACAAACTAGTAAGGAAAACTTTTCCTACCTTCCATGAAATAAATGTAAGAAAACAAAGTAACAAATGATTTACTGGTACTTTTTATATTTGAAGATTACTTTTCTCAAATGCTTGTTGTCATTATTTCGAAGAAAATAAAGTTTATCCCTAGTATACATCATACAGCAAAATAGTTTTCAAATTATTGAAAGATTTAAGTGTGAGGACAAACACAAAAACATAGAACTACAGGAGAACGTAAGGAAACAGTTTCCTGATTTTAGAATGGAGAAGGATCCTTTGAAAATTTAAAAAAAAAAAAAAAAACAACACAGAATCTGAAAGATCAAGTGACAGTTTTTTTCATTTATGGTTGATATTCGATATTGTAATAGTTACAGGTGTACTGCATAGTGGTTAAAAATTTATATAACTTATAAAGTGATCCCCATAATAAGTTTAGTACTGACCTGACACCATACGTAGTTATTACAATATTATCGGCTATGTTCCCTACACTGTACTTCACATCTCCATGGCTATTCTGTAATTGCCAACTTGTACTATGCAATCCCTTCAGCCTTTTCTCCCAGTCTCCCAAGCCCTCTCCCATCTGACAACCAGCAGTTTGTTCTCTGTGTGAGTGTTTCTGTTTTGTTTTTTCATTTATTTTGTTTTTACATCCCACAAATGAATGAAATCACATGGTATTCTTTCTGTGTCTGACATATTTTACTTAGCATAATACCCTCTGGGTCTATCCATGTCATAAATGGTAAGATTTTATTTTTTATGGTGGACTAATATTCTACCATAAAGAAGATGTGGTCATATAGACCACATCTTCTTTATCTAGTCATCTATTGATGGACATTTAAGTTGCTTCCATACCCTGGCTATTATAAATAATGCTGCAATGAACATAGGGATGCATATATCTTTTTGAATTAGTGTTTGAATTTTTTTGGATAAATACCCAGAAGTGGAATTACTAGGTCATAAGGTAGTTCAGATTTTAACATGTAAAACTTAAGATTTCTTGATATCCTTAAAAAGAACATTCAAAATTTGAACACATGCAAGAAACACACAAAAATGTAATTTTTAAGTGAGCATAAAATATGAGGAGATTCATAAAAAGGAACAAAAATAACCAATAAACATATGAAAAATTTTCAGCTTTGTATATAATAAATATAAACTAAAACAGCAGTAAACTACCTTTTTTTGCCTGTATATGAGCAAAGATATTTTATTTAAAAAATAATAAACAGCGTTGTGCTAAAGCTGGCTACCTACCCTCATGGAAGCAAAACGGTTACAGTAATTTCAGGAATTGGCTTTGCAGGACACCTTTCAGAAAAGAGAGAGAGAGAGACAGAGAGAGAGAGAGTATCTCTTCTATTAACCAGTTCAGTCCTCAAATTCATTCTGATTGAATAAATTTAGGTAATGTGTCCAATCATCAACCAATCATCACGACCAAAGAAACAGAAACTTCCAATTGAATTAGGGCTGTGTTAAATGCTGATGGCTGAAATAATCACTGTGGCAAGGGAGATAACAGTTTGATCATTGACTTAAAGCACTGAGAGCCCATTCTTTGTGTTCACGGTGGGATAAATTCTCTTTAAGTCATGCAGTTGATATATAAGAGGCACAGATTAGCTGCACTGGGGTTGTACAAATAAACAAACTTAGTTAGACACAGTGGGTGGACCAATAAATTATTTAAAAACTTCTTGAGCACTGGCTGGTATAGCTCAGTGGATTGAGCGTGGGCTGGGAATCAAAGGGTCGCTGGTTCAATTCCCAGTCAGGGCACATGCCTGGGTTGCAGGCCAGGTCCCCAGTGAGGGCCATGTAAGAAACAACCACACATTGCTGTTTCTCTTCCTCTCTGTCTCCGTCCCTCCCCCGCCCCCAAAATAAATAAAATCTTAAAAACAAAAACAAACAAACCAAAAAAACTTTTTGAAAATTGAACTGTAAATATCAAAGCCTTAAATATTCATGGATCACATTTGTTCCAGAATAACAGATCTTAAAATTTATCCTGGGAAATTATCATGGATAAATACAAAGACATATCTATTATGTTGGTTTAGGACAGCCAGAAATTAAAGTCAAAGAATGGAAAATTAGTTAAATAAATTATGATACATAAATATAATGGTATATTATACAGCCTTTAAATATAATAGTGGAAAAGAATAGTTACTGGCATGTAACTCAAGATATATTGTCAAATTAAAACCAACAGAATAATCCATGTTGGTTATTTGTTAAATTTTGAATGGTTTAAAATAGGAAGTCTTGAGATTATCTTATTTTTTATTAAATAATATATATGTATGTATTCATTGAAAAAGACTTAAATACATCAAAATAAAAATACTTGTTATCTCTGGACAGAGGGATTATAGTTTTCCTTCTCATGACTCTGTATTTTGTAAGTTTTCTTCATGCCTATAAAATTATTCCAGTAATGAAAAAATTCATGCTTAGTTTCTTAAAAGTCATAAAACAAGTCTACAGTATAAAAAGATTCAAAGGGAAATGACTCTAAGAATGTGTTGGTGAACAGTTCTAAGAGTTCCCAACTGAAGGTTTAGAGGGAGCCTACATAAAAGCAGAACTTGGAGAATGAAATCGTTAAATAACACGTGTCTTATCCCTGGAGGAACGCCAGCATACAGCCACTCTTTAGTGGTACAACATTCGCCCACCTGAGACCCGATATGCTGATTTTATCATGATTCTCTCACCCTCTGGGGAAGAGTTTAGGATAAACAAAGAAATATAAAATCTCCCAAGTGGGCTTTCCAACTCCCTGAGGAATCCCCTTTTGAGAATAGGCAAAAATACTCATATCTATACTCGATGCAAGTGATAGCTAATGATAAAAAATAAATTTGTACTATTATGTAGCTCCGACTGTACTATGTAACCTCAACTTTCATGTAATTGATTGAAAGAGCAAAAGTTGGTTCAGCCTGTGTGAAAATGGGTGTACACTGGGTTATAGACTAACCATTTCTATTGAATTTAATAATAAAAAAGTCAGTTAAAATGTAACTAAATTGATTGGTTTCATCTATTTATGGATCAATTGCATAAGCACGGACCATAAAAGCTAAATATGAATCATCTAAAAGTGAGCTGCAAGGCTGAAAAATGTAAGACCCTGCATGATATGAGAGGATTCCACACATATGCTCTCTGTGCATAGCTGAGGCTAGCTCTATTGCTGTAGAATTGCTATTCTTCAGTCACCATAGGCCAAAAATACCACAGCAAATGAAGAAAAAGAGAGAGGAGAGAGCAAAGTATTAGGCAAAAGTTTACTTTTCTGAATTCTGATTTGAGAGCAAAATTCGAGGCATTCATTTATTCAATATCCAATTAATATTTATATAGGATACAGAAGTGAATTCAACAACAAAAAAACGCCTTGCTGCATGGAGCATTCTAGTGTATACATAGGCATATGTGCAACAGTCTAAATAACCTTATTTTTCCTCTTGCCTTAATATTCAGGCAGAATGAAAAATGAAATTGGGTATCCAGAGAGAGGCTGGAAAGGATCGAATGGCAAATATCCTTAGGGAGCCCATCCTGTCCCATATCTAGGAAGAAGAAAAGGGTAAGGTAAATTTATGCCAAATCTGACCAGAAATTTGTCTTTGGTGCTTCCTTCCACCCTTTCTATTAGATCACCTACTTACTGAGCTCTCTCTTCCCTACTCCTCATTACCAATCATTCTTTCAGATGCTTCCTGTCAATAATGAATAAAAAAATGATGAGCAAGGCTATATATATTTTTCTCTCTAAGAATGTTGTTGTGCCAATCTGTGTTTGATCCATATAGAGACTATTAAGGGAGAGATGGATGGATAGATGAATTGTTACATAGGTGCATGGCTTAATAAATAAAATTAAATTAAAAAGTAAAAAAATAAAAGGCATTAAAAAAGACTTAGATATAATAGGGGGAAAGATTTTAAGGTGGTTGGTCATAGTGAGGCAGAATAATAAGAAGCCAGGAAAATTCCTTGGCAAATGGAATGGGTAAACTGAGACAGCTGATTCAAACTGGCCTCATCTAGCACACTGACTTTCCTGCCTCCTTTTCCCTTCCAGGACCATTCCCTTCAGCATTAAGCCCTCATGATAATGAAGTTCTGATCAGTGTCAAATAATCATAGGAACAAAGCCTTGGGTCCATTGACCACAGAGACAGAGTTTTGGTCAAAGTATCATCTAGGTCTCAGTTGTGTTTCAGCTCCAGGCCCAGAAAAGCAAGAGGACTATACAAAGCAATGCCATTAGGACCAGATGCAATGACCAATGATCCCCTACCTTAGCACTGACCAATCAGTAGAGACCACAACCCTGACCTTATATGCTCATTTTGATGAATCAGTATATTAAAGGGCACACCTAGAAAGCTGATGAATATTCTATTGGATCCTCTTCTAAAATGCCTGCCTTTAGAAAACAGATAAAAACCCTTAAGACAAAGGACCTAGCCCATGCTCTCTCTCTAGAGCACATGTGTACCTTCTTTATTCAGATGTGTGTATTTGTTTTCTTTCTCCTAAGCAATAAGGGTCCCCACAAGACTTACAACCATGGGAGCAGCAAGGAGCAGCAGCTTGTCCCAGGCTAACCCCTGAACCTGTCTCCAAAGGCCTTCTTTCGCCTGTGACTTGTTTCCTGAGTCCACGCAGCCCAGCTGGCTCACCTCTTTTGTTGCTGTGACTTTCTTACTAAAGAGCCAAGGCATTCTCTGGGCCACTTGCTCTATTCTTTCCAGTGTATTTTTTGTTTTGCTTGCTAAATAAACTTCCTCTTGCATTAGAGTTCTTGGCTCTGATCTTTCTTAGCTGAACTCAAGAACTGAGAACCAACATTGCCAGTAACAGTAAGAAGCTTGTGAAGTCAGAAATGGTAAAAATGGGAGAGAAAATCAAAAGTAATCACAACCCAAAGATATGACTGAGGTGACAGAATCCAGGGGAAAAGTAAACAAATACAATTGTAGAACTCAACTCCCTCTGAAAGGAAATAATTACAGCACCTCTGAAAGATGGTGGGAGGAGCCAGAGGGAGACTAGAGCTTCAGCTCTAACCTTGAATCTTGATTAAGTGAGAGCTCTGCTTCTGAAAACAGCAAGTTCTGAGGGCTTTATTGAAAGCGTTGTTAGGCGCTCAAGCATAGAGGCATGCAGAGAATTATTACAAACCCTTGTTAAGGGCTCAAATATCATATACTCCAAATTGAGATAAATTCTAGCCATTTATAATAGTTTTTATTGTTTTTTGATAAAAATACATATTTTAACACTAAAAATTACAAATGAAAAATTTTAATTGTCTGTAATATTTTAAGAATCAGAAATATTTTTGAGAATTTTCTACCAGTTTAATGTATGTGTATATATACACACATGTTCAGATGTGTTTAGTATAATATATGTAGTTGAATATATCAAATTAAATTAATTTATTATATATTTTATATATTTTGATATATATTGTTCAACACCTTAATATTATGTTTATATAGACATAAACGCATATATATGTATATGTATCTTTTTTTACTTAACTATATTATAAATATTTGCATGATAGGAAACTGCCTTTGGAATTAAAATATTTTATCACCATGCTATTTTATTTTGTGAATGTACCATAATTCAATTTTTCCTCCATATTTTTTATTTTAAAAAAAGTATTTTAGCTTTGTTTTTTAATATTGAGTTATTTGAAACAAAGTGCTACATTCTCTGATTACATCATTATTATAAATCCTTAAGGCTTTTGATACGTATATCAATTATGATGTCTCCAGCTGCTATTAAAAAAAAACATTAAATTATTTAAATGGCTGAAATAATTAAGACTTTATAATGGGTCTCATAATAGATTTCAGAGGTAACAGGTGATAAAACTGGCTCGCTCCAGTAGCTCAAGGATACCACCGAAGGACCCTGCTTCCTTGTGCCTCCTGCCCTGCCCATTGTGATAAAAGCCTATTCTCTCACAGATACCAAGTGGCTGCCAACGATCCTGAGAATACATTTTTCTTCCTTTACGTTCAGAGAAAAAGCACATCTTTCCAATCCTCAAACGAAAATCCCAATCTTCACTCCAGATTAATTTGGGTCATGTGCCCATTCTTGAGACAACTGCTTTGGCAAGGGGTTACATATTCTCTATCTATAGTCCCACAAATAGTGTGAGTTCAGATTTCATCCAGCCTTCACCAATATTGAGAATTAACCTTTAAAAAACATCACAATAAAATCAAAAGCTGCCAAGTTGACAGGTAAAAGGAGTAGGTCATTATTCTATTCTCCCTCCCTTCTTTCCTTTCCTTATCTGCTTGGACTTACAGTGAAAGCTTGGGTTCAGAAATCAGATGGTCTATAACTACATTTTGTTTCCCTGACTAGGTACAGTTATTTCATCTTAAGGAACATTTTCTGAAAAACAGGAATAATAATAATAGAACCTCTCTCTTGAATTCTTATGAAGATAAATTTTTTAAACCTGATAAATGTTTTGTTTATAATTATTATATTACCTTTATTACTAAACTGTTGTAGGGAGGGGAAAATAATTCTCCTCCTACCTTTCTAATGTCTCCTGGATGGATCAATAATCAATTTAATATAAACAGATTAAGAGGAGAAAATGACCAAATTCGTTACATATGTAAATATGGGGATTACATAGGACCATGAGACCTGAGTGCAGATTGGGTATTAAGGCTTATATGCCATCTTGAGCTAAGGAGACAGGAGTGGGATGGTTGTGATTTGTGAAAGAAGGCAATTTTACACGGCGCTGGAAATGCAAATGCTTGGTAAATAAATGTTTGCTGGGCCATCTTTAACAATGGGACACAGAGAGGACTGATTAAATAAGCCTTGCTAGTTTCTCCCCGTCTTTCCTGAGGACCTCATATTAAACTATTTTTATCCATGATGATGTCTCCTTTCCTGAAACAGGTACTATATCTAAATTCATTTAGGCAGTTAAGGGGAAGATCACAGGTTTTCCTTAAGTCTTTCATTCCTTAAAAATAGTCATCTTAAAATATCTTTTAAAAGGCATGCTTTCCGTTAGGGTTAGGGTTAGGGTTTTGGTTACAATTAGGTTAAAGTTAGGGTTAGGTTTAAGATTAGTTATGGGATTAGGACTGAAGGTTAGTTTAGTATTTGGGTTAGGACTAGGTTAAGGTTAAGGATATGGTTAGGATTAGAAGTTAGGGTTAGGTTTAGGATTAGTTTTAGCATTTGGTTATTAGGGTTTTAGTAATAATGTTTAGAATTAGTTTCAGTGTTAATGTTTTGGCACAGTTAAATTTAGAGGTAGAGTTTTGGTTAGGATTAGGGTTGAGGTTTAGAATTAGTGTTGGTATTAAGTTTTTTTGAACAAAAATTCTATATAAACAGAATTTATTAAAATGATTCTTATCTTATATACCATGCACTATATCTTATATACTGCATACTAGCATGACGAAATTGACATTTACACTGTACTGACATATTGGAAGACACACTATTTTATATCACCACGTTCATAGAATAATAAGGAAAAATTTTTAAATCTTCAAAATGTGTACATACATATTGATATGGACACTGGCCCACAGTGTCCGCGGTGTTGTGGATGAGACAAGACAAATTCGCACAGACTACCAAGTCCTGTAGAGAAAAAGGGATGGCACGGCCACTCTCTCAAGGGGAGAGCACCTGGACCCTTGCCTTGACAGGCTTTTACTGGCTTTCTAATAGCATACATCAAAGAAGGTTTTCATTCATTATACTTAGGTTTGCTTTAGGTAATTACTTTTTACAGATAGCAATGGAAAGGATGTTACTGATTACTTCTTACAGATTAACAAGGAAAGAACGTTGCAAATGCAAGGGAACGAAAAGAGTAACTGGTCTGGTAACACTTCAATCCTAGGGAGAATTAGCACAGACTTCAGGAAGTCACTTTAAAGATATGCAGTAGGCATTTGCTGCCTCAACTCAGGGTGAGGGAGTTTTAGCAAAAGCATGCCACAAAGCAGCCTAGGTATAATGCAGGCCTGATTTCCCATGGGAGAACCGATCCGTGGGTTTGGCATCCTGAATGCCACCACACACCTGTGGGCTTTCCCATAGGGCTGGGCTACATTTGCCATTCCATGTGGATAGGTTTTCTATAACATATTGTTGAGATATTTAAGTTTTGCAGAGTTTTATAAAATGCTATCCTCACCCGTCTGAAGTTAGAAATCATCATGAAAAGGGATTAAGAGTTTATTTAGGGTCATATTTAGAATTAATTTAGTATTAGGCATAGGTTTAGGGCTAAGGTTAGAGTTAGTAATTAGTGTTAGGGTTAGAGTTAAAGCTAGAAATAAATTTAGTGCTCAAGTAAGGGTTAGGAATAGGTCTGGGGTTAGATACAGGATTATTTTTAGGGTTAGTTTTAGAGGTTAAATTTGGGTTTAGGTTAGGATTAGGGTTGGGGTTGGAGTTCGGGTTTATGTTAGGTTCTAGGTTAATGGTTAGTCCAGGGTTTGGGTTAAAACTAGCTTCAGAGTTAATTCCATACTGTTTTCCACAGTGGCTGTACCAGTCTGCATTCCCACCAACAGCGCAGTAGGGTTCCCTTTTCTCCACATCCCCTCCAACAGATATCTGTTGCTTTGTTGATGATGGCCATTCTGACTGGTATGAGGTGGTGTCTCATTGTGGTTTTAATTTGCATCTCTCTGATGGCTAATGATGTTGAGCATCTTTTCATATTTCTCTGGGCCCTCTGTATGTCCTCTTTCAAGAAGTGTCTGTTCATGTCTTTTGCCCATTTTTTAATTGGGTTTTTTGTCTTCCTGAAGTGGAGTCATATGAGTTCTTTATATATTTTGGAGATCAAACCCTTGTCTGAGGTATCATTGGCAAATATGTTTTCCCATACTGTTGGTTCTCTTTTTATTTTAATACTGTTTTCTTTAGCCCCACAGAAGCTCTTTATTTTGATAAGGTCCCATTTGTTTATTCTTTCCTTTATGTCCCTTGCTCTAGGAATTACCTCAGAAAACTAAAAATGAAACTGCCTTTTGACCCAGCAATTCCACTACTGGGATTATACCCTAAGAATCCTGAAAAACCAATTCAAAAGAACCTATGCACTCCAATGGTCATAGCAGCACAATTCACAATAGCCAAGTGCTCAAAACAACTTAAGTACCCATCTACAAATGAGTGGATCAAGAAACTATGGTACATTTACACAATGGAATTCTACGCAGCACAGAGGAAGGAGGAGCTTATACCCTTTGCAACAGCATGGATGGAACTGGAGAGCATTATGCTAAGTGAAGTACTCCAAGCGGTGATGGACAAATACCATATGATCTCACCTTTAACCGGAACATAATCAACAAAAGCAAAAAGCAAGCAAAACTTAACCAGAGACATTAAAATTAAGAACAATCTAACAATAGCCAAGCGGGGGGGAGAGGGGACAATGGAGAGAAGGGTTTTCAGGAACCACTATAGAGGACACATGGACAGAACCAAGGGTGGGGAGGGAGGCAGGGAAGGGAGGTGGGATGGAGGGTGAGGGGAGGGGAGAGTATGCAGAAAACTGTAATTGAACAACAATAAAGTAAAAAAAAAAAAACTAGCTTCAGAGTTAGAGTTCGATTTAAGGTTAAGGTTAGAAAGTTAGTGTTAGGTTAGGTTTTTGTTAGATTTAGGATTAGATTTATGGTTAGGGTTAAAGTAACAATTATAGTTTAGGCTTAGTATTAGGGTAAGAATTGGGTTACTGTTAGTTTAGTGATAGGTTTAGGTTTAGGGTTAGGGTTAGGGTTGAGTCTAAAATTAGGGTTAGAGTTAGGATCAGGTGTCTGGTTAGGGTTAAAGTTTAACATAGGGTTTGTTAGGAATAGGGTTAGGGTAAAGATTAGGGTTAGGATTATGATTAGGGTTTGAATGTTAAGGTAAGGATTATTTTTAGGGTTAAGGTTAGGTTCAGGATTAGGACTAGTGCTAGCGTTAGGGCTAAAAATAGGATAATAGGTTAGTGTTATGGTTATCCTAAGAGATAGGTTTACAGTTAGTGTTAAGGTTACTTTTTAAGTTAAGTATAGAATTAATGTTTAAAATAGTGTTAGAGATTAGGGTAGGGTTTGGAAAAATGAAGGCATGTCTGGGGATGGCAAACTCTGCTTCCCCTCACTGTAGTGATTACCTATTTCTTCCTTGTGCTCATTCTTCTATTAAAAGTAGCAAATGAGTATCTGAAAAATTGAAAGAGCAGTCATTTTAGAAAAAATGCAAAACCAATCACTGATGAGAGAATGAGAACATTTTGGCTCATCCTCCTTGACCTCCAAGATACTTTGCATATAAGGCACTTGTTTTAATACAGCTCCCTGGAATCCATAGAACACTACACTTTCTCCGCTAGAGCATTTCCCAGCAATGATAGTTAATGGCATGATTAATGCCAAAATGGGTCACCTTAAACATACAACTGGATTCATATATGATAAATGATACTCGTTAGGGTTAGAGTTAAGGGGCAGCCTCTTATTATCATAAAAATCTTTTAAAAATGACGATAATTTGGGGGGACAAAGACAGTAAATGAATTTTTTCTCATTCACAATTATGAATATTTCTATCCTAACATAAGAATGGCTTAATTTACAAAAGTCATGTATGCAGCCTTTCCTGTAACTGGGAATAGCAATGACACTTTGGGTTTGTTCAAGGGGCAGTGTGATTCCGGTCTGACTGACATCCTTTCTCGCACCCCGATGGGCCACTGTTAGGATTGGCTGAAGCGGATCCAGGCTCCCTCGATTTTAGATATATTCTTCCTGTGAAATTTGTTAGGTTTTTTATTCTATCTCAAAATTTGGCACTTCTCTGATTTCTGAACAGAGGAGTTTTAAGGAAACCATGCTTTTTTCAGCTGTGCCCCTGAAAGCCCCCTTCCTGTCCCATACGTGCACCATGTCCTCGCTGCATTAGTAACGGGTGTTGTTCAGCCCTCACTGTTCTTTATCTCCCTGCCTCACACACATGTACAATATATATAATGTATATAAACACCCATAATTCAGATACATAAAACTCTCTCATGCAAACGGCCTTATCATCTTAAGATTAAAAATGTCTTTTAAGAAAGTGGGAAGTTGTGCCCTGTTCTGCAATATTTGTCAGTGTTCATTTTAACTGAGTCACTTCTTAGGGCAAAGTTACTGCAACCTGTAATAAAAGTTAAATTTGTTGGATGCCTACTTGTAGCGAATTAATATTTTATAGCTTCTCAGCCCTGTGTGGGCTGACTGTTCTACTGGAATGCTCTAGCACCATAGAAACGCTGGGATATATTTTCTCTTAATTGTAAGAATGTTTGACAGATAACAGTACAGTACCATAGAATTAAATTCCATTGCTAATGAATTCTGATCAGCTTATAACATCTTTTATTCTATTATTTGAGATTTTTTGTTTTACTTTTAAGCCCTGCAACAACTGTCCTTGCCCATAATCTTTTAAAAAAATTATTAGTATCAGAAGCATTGTCTATAAAATTATTTTTATAATTATCATCACAAAGATAAAAAGTTTTAATTAAAAATTTCTCCAGTTTTAAAAAATCTAACCTGTGAAGTGCGATTAAAATTTTTTGAAGAAATGTATCTTAAAAAAAGAAAAAGTCTGCTAACATCTTATTATGAAACTGTTATCTTAGTTACCACTATATTAATCTGAAATTCTAATGCTTAAAAAAAACTGGCATTTAGCTAGAAAAAATGTTTGTAACCTTATAAACAAAATATAAATCATATATATTGTACACTTTCATGTCTAAGAGAAACACGTTATACTTCCACCCTACCAGTCCAATAAGATGCAATAGACCATATTTATTATTTTCTAAGCTTTAGACTTCTGAACCAGTTGACTCAAGTTTTACACTACAAGTCCCATTACCCTCGTGAACTGAATTCATAATGGAAGCCAAGCTTCCAAATCTCTAGGCGGAGTTTCCCAGAGAAATAGAAACAGGACTGCTAGTCACCTTCTTTCTTGATGGTTTCTTTTCTCAAAAGCATTTAAGAGGATTCAAGTAGCTGTTTATAGCCACCTCATTAAAATGCTCTCTTTCTCCCATTACAGCTCTGCGATGACCATTGGGAGGCTCTGGCTCTCCTAGTGCAGAAGAATGAAGTCTTTCATTCCAGCATTTTGCCTCCATCACGTTGCCCCTCACTCAGGCCCCCCCTCAGCACTAGTCCCCACTCAGGAGCATTGGGACACATCACTACCAGGCCTAACTGTAAGCACAATGCTGGGAAGTCCAGCTCATCATCTGACTTCACTGTCATCTCTTGTGAACCCACCCATGCAGCTCTTACCCTTTCTCTCTTTATAGGGTTGAGTGAGGAGTAGCTAATACAGCAAAACTCAAAATATTCGGTTGAAGGTTGATGGAGAAAAGCTGTGAACACAGTAAAAATGTTTCTCCAATCACAGGGAGTTTGCTGTGGAAGGGATTATTTCTGGTTGGGAGTGACTGGGAAAAGTTTTATGGCAGAAAGAATACTTAAACATAACGGGTGCATGTGTCAGTCAGAGTCAGTAACAACCCAGATGGAAAGAGAGACAAAGCAAAGCGTGCTAGGTAGAATACGGTCCACGAAGGTGTCCACATCTTAATCCCCAGAATTTATAACTACATTACTTTGTTGTGTCAAAAGAGATTTTGCAGAGGGGATGAAGCTGTGTTTTGAGATGGGGAATTACCCCGGATTATTCAAGTTGCCCCTAAGTGTCACCGTGTTCCTATAAAAGGGTGGCAAGAATGTGGGAGAAGGAGATGTGAGGGCAGCGTGGAGGTCAGAGTGATGCAGTCTCTAGGAGATGGAAAAGGCAAGGAAACAGACTCCCTCAATATTTCCAGAAGAAATACAGCTCTGCAACACCTTGATTATAGCTTACTGGGACCCATTTCAGATTTCTGACCCCTAGAATAGTAAAAAAAAAAAAAAAAAAAAAAAAAAAAAAAACCAGTAAGTTTGTGTTGTTTTAAGGTACCCATCTATGATTTGTTACAGGAGCAATAAGAAACTAACACAAAGGTAAGTGGAGAAATGTGCGCTGTTTGTAAACACTATTACACTTCAGAGTGCACAGTGCATAGGGATATTCAGTGGAGGAAAAGATGAAAAGAATAATAAACAGAAATAATAACACTTTGCTTTCTGCTTAAAGTGCTTTTATACTCATTGTTTAAAAAAATATGATTCTCATAACAATAATTTGATCCAGGCATGCCGATACTCTGCAATTTAAAGATGAAGTAGCTAAGGCTCAGAGAAGCTAACGGCCTTGCCCAAGTCTGTGTGAGAACTGGGCCCGAGCCAAAGTCCACCGGCTCTTCACATCCTTCCACTGCACCACATCCCTTGTTCATACCAGGCCACCTAATTTCAGAGGGGTTTGATGTCAGGCATAGGGGTATAAAATTCATTCACCCACAATATATGTATTTAAGCAAGGAATGGCATAATCAGTTAATATAACACTGTGACATAATGTAGATTCAGAGAGAAGAAGAAAATCTAGAGACTGATTAGGCCAAAAGAGCGTTCATTCCAGAAGACCAGAAATAAAGGTCTGCACTGAGGCCAGCAGTGGGTACAGAGACATACTGTTTTATACAAGGTGGGGAGAGGGTAGAGGCAGGTGAAAATAATAGCAGAAATTCATCTTTCTATTTTATTACCAAAGGAAATCTTATGACTTTGTAATATGTATATATCTCTTGAACAATAAATTAGCAATGTTTCAGTAGGCTTTATAGGTATAAATTATAGTTTCCAAAATAAAATTTAAGTTTTTAACTCATCAGATTATTTAACTTTCTAAATTCCCATTTCAGAAGATAAACATTTGTGTAGAAAAAAAAAAAAGAATGAATCCAAATACCGTATTCCTTACAATGATGCCTGAGTTCTTTTTGTCACGCCAAGGTCAAATATCTGGCCACCAGTGAAAATAGAGAATAGAAAAGTGCTGTTCTCTTCGTCTTGCAGTAATGGCAATACATTCTCCCAATCGTCACCTTTCTGACAGGCTTTTCCTGACCCCATCCATCTCTCGCTCTATTACCTATTTACTATTCTCTTTGTATTGCTGCTGGTAAACTACAAAAATATCTTTGGGTGGTCATCCTTGTTACATATCTGAAAAAATTGCTGCTGCGTTATGACATGTTATTTATTGCTATTATCCAGCTGTCAGTTCTCATCATGCCCATTTTTCAATCTTTGATTGCCTTTGTGCCCTTGATTCTCAGAAGCTTTCATAGTCTATTTTTTCTTCTCTTTTTCCACAAAGAGTTCAGAATTCAGATATTGGCCTTGGTAGGCTGAATAATGATCCACCAAAGATGTCGAAGATGCCCTAATCCCCAGAATCTGGGAATGTGTTACCTTACATGGTAAAATGAACTTGGAAAATTCGATTAAGGATCTTGAGATGGGAAGATTAGCCTGGTTTATCCAGGCAAGTCTGACATAATCACAAGGGTTTTTACAAGGGAAAGAGGAGCAGAAGAGAAAGAGAGATGAAGACGAAAAAGCAGAGATCAGAGAGGAGGGACGATGCTGTGCTGCTGGATTTGAAGGTAGAGGAAGAGGATGCAAGCCAGAGAACATAGTCCGGCTCTTAAAGCTGGAAAAAGCAAGGGAACGGATTCCCCCCAGAGCCTCCAGGAGGAACACAGAAGTGCAGACCCATTTTAGACTTCTAACCTCTAGAACTGTAACATAAGTCTGTGTTGTCTTAAGCCAATATGTTTATGATCATTTGTGAAAGCATCAATAGATAGTAAACATGTGTTTCCAACAGAAAAAGAAATCTGAAAGTCTCATCTGTTTATATTTTTAAATTGAGTTAAGAAATTACCTTATCTCAATTAAATTGGTCTCTCATCATCTTAATTAGTATCCTTAGATGCCTTTCCTCAGGTACTGATAGAAAATGTTCCAGTTAATTTTTTACCTTGCAATGTCAGTGTAAAAAATCAAAAACGGGAATCTAGCCCATAATCATTTGAGAAATAAGTCATTTAAAACCTATTCAGAACTTCATATGCACAGTCACTTACTTTGTGTGACTAAAATCCATTCATGTCTCATAATCTATAAAAGCCACAATAGAAAATTTTTATTAGTAAAAATCTGTGGTGACAACAGTGCGGTGATTGCTGGAGGGAATGAAGGATGGGGAAGGCGGAGGAGGCTATGGGGGGATAAATGGTGATAGAAGGAGACCTGACTTGGGATGCTGAAAACACAATATGGTGTGCAGATGATTTGTCATAGAATTGTGCACCTGAAACCTGTGTAATTTCATTAAGCTGTGTCACCACAATAAATTCAATAAAAAGAAAGAAATTAATTAAAATGTTTTAATTAGAAAACCGTAATAAAGCTTAATGTTTTTTTCAGTCAAATAATGCTAAATTGAAAAATCAGCAAAACATTTAATACTGTAATTAGGCAAACCACACTTCCTTGAAGATTACTTACACTGGAATCTTGCGTTTTCTCAAACCCAACATAATAGGATAAAACTGAAGTTTACCTGGAGTCCTCTCTCATAAAATTGCTAAGAAAAGGAAAGAAAAGGGAGACAATTAGAAAGAAAGAAGGAGGATTACAGATGGGTGGGGTAGATATATGAGGAGAGGCATTAATGATCACATTCAGATTCTCAGACATAACCTGGTCTTACTCCCATACACAACCAACGGGAGAGATGAGATGGAGTAATGTCCTCACCCAGACCAATGTTATTATGGGAAAGATGAGTCGGATCTTCCTGACACCCAGTCCTAGAGACAATACGTCTTGGTTGAACACCTGGGAAGTGACAGGTGGCAGGACGGGGGGAGGTTATTTAACAGTTTTCAAAAACTAAAACAAAGTTTTTTAGTAAACCATCCCTACTGTCACTTTTATCCCCACATTCTGCCAGCCTCACACCTAGCTCTCCTACTATATATGAGGGCAAAAAGAAAAAAGGAAGAGATTGTGTTTTTTTGGAACACCTATTAAAGTCAGACAAAATCTAAGATGTTTTTAATTTATCACGTCTCATCTTCATAAAAGAGCTAAAATTTATGCACTTTTAATGTGGGCTAAGCACCGTGCATTATACGTTATTATGTAATTCATCTCATTTCATGCTAACAATGACTCTCTAAGGTGAGTAGTATTGGTATCCCCATTTAAATGAGAAACTAAGACCTACAAAGGTTAATTTTCCCCAAGTCAAGCAGCTTGAAAATTACAAGGCTGGAATTCAAACACAGATCTGTCTGTCTCATGCTAGAGCCTGAGTTCTTAACCATTGCTCTATGAGGTAAATACTAATTTTCCTTCTTTATAGAAGAAAAACATTTGAGTCGAAGGAATATCAAGGAACTTACATTACTGTCTCCCAGTCAAAATTACCTAATTCTGATTTCAGAATATTAATTATAGACATAATAATAAGCTTTAGATATGGAAGGAAGATAGTTTAGTTTTTCTACAGCTTTATAAATGATGATTTTCTAAAAATCACTCCTCATCCCTTAATGCACAATCATTCCCTTACTCGTGTTCACTGGTGTCCACAAGTTGATGTGAAAGTAAGTCCAAGCACTCAGAGCTACAAAGGAGAACCTGCTGGCTCACCTGAGGGCAGAACCAGGGTTTTAAACAATGGTGTCGAAGTCTGAATTTGGAATAATTAAGTCTCCCAAGCATAGTTGAACTTTTAATTTTCAAACACACTCTTAAGGGAAATTTCATTGTAGATCATTCCAAGAGTGTATTTCAATCTTATGTCTAACGATTCACAGTGGGGAGAACACACTGACGGAACCTCACAAGGACCTTCCCTGACCACAGCCTCAACACGATGGACCCCTGTTTCATGGGTGCCCCTCCAACCACATGGTCACATGCAACCCAGATGACTCACGAAGAACACCTGACACATACTGCTTCCTTTTAGACCAATTTGCTTTATACAATCAAGCCCAAATAACAAAATCAAGGGTTCTTTTGTACTTCTTTCTTTTGGTTCAGACATATGTTCATGTGCAAAATACACAAAAGCCTATTATGTTTTTGATTAAAGCTTCTAATTTGGGCAAGGCAAGAGCTAAACTTGGATGTGGCAGAATTCATCCATTTTGTTCCTACCCCTCTTTTAAAATGTGTGTTAATTTACCCAGAGCTTGTGCCACAGTAAAAATAACTTCATATGTACCTGTAATATCTCACAGCTAGAGAATACGAAACAAAAAAGTTCATGAGAGTCACATGTGTTCTGGTGAGAATACAAAAGAAGCTACTAATTAGGAAAAACAAAGCCCCCAACGAAGGAGCAGCTGCAGTCATTTTCTGTGCCTTTCTGGCACTATGGAAACTGCATGCATTATCACAGTCACTTTTCACAGCATAGAGAGACTTCATTAGCTTATTTTTTTCCCCATAAATTCATCCACTTTAGGCTACAGACAGGCAGTTCGCGTACCTAAGTTTGAAATGCTGAGTTTCAGAAAATAATGTTTAAAAAGTAGCCTAGCCCTTAACAGATTTTAGAAACAACTTTTTTGAATAAATTTCAATTAAACTCCCAAAGTGTTTAGTTGCAATACTCCCCTTCCCTTGATGAAAATTCAGGAAAACTACTATTTTATTTGCTGAAACGTGGTAGGAATATAGTTTTGGTTGGCAACAAATAAAACAAGACACAGAGGAGCTGGACAGGAAAAAAAGAAGAGAAGTAAAGTTGTTAGCCAACCAGAACTAATGTGTTTATAATACCTTTCTGAGAGAAGTAAGGAAACCTCATCAAAATTCAGCAGTACTTAGAACCACATTCCCTTGAAATGGGGGTTGGGTGGGGTGAGGAGCTGAGGGCTCTAGATCCAGCATGCTTTGCAATGAAAGGACAGAATGACCTGAGCCAAAAATGGACAACTCCGTATTCAGAGGACATATTTGGACAAGCCCTACCCAAATCTCGACATACAGAGATTCCCTGTTCAAACACATCAAACTCCGGGTGCTTATAAGCACAGAAGTTATTCTGGTTTTGAAAGTCATTACTATATCAAGAGGAGAAACAAGTCATTACTATATCCACCATATGTAAAGTAAAATCTTTGCTAAATTATAGAATGTTGCATTCATCATTTTAAATAGCAATAGTACTCAAGAGTAAATGCAAGCTCAGAATTAAGTTCAGCAAGGCCTGCTCCTCCCACGACTGGAAGGCCACGTGGGAAGCAGGCCTGGCCAGCCCATCTTGCACAGTAGGAGTGCACAAAGAAAAGCACGCCTTCCAGCAACTGCTTTCAACAAATAGTAACTGAGCATCTGCTCTGGCCCCACTCAAATATAATGAGCCCCGAGGCTGTGTATGGAACATGGTGTGTGAAGCTGATTCCAAGGCTGACCCAAATAAGCGTATCAAAACCAGAGCCCCAACAAGAGGAGCCTAAGGAGAATGCTTGGAACTGAGATGCAAGGGAAGCAGCTGATAAAAGCCCATGAACAAAAGCTGATCCAAACAAATTTGACAGGCAGTTATTAATGCCCACTAAAGAATTTTTACCTGTTCTTGGCACATTCAGCTGAGTGTGTCCATACCATTTGAAGGAGTTGGATATAAAAATAAATCATACTATTTTAAACAGGCTTGGGCTCAACTAAGCAGCTTTGGTATCGGGTACTCATTTGAGCCTATGTAGTTAACACTGGCCTTCCTGTGTTCTCTTTAAAAGGATAGAAGAAACATAAAAATTAGGAAAACATTGTACCAATATTGGACTAAGGAGCAGTGCCAAGAAATAAATGTTTTTTGTTGTAAGCCACTGAAATTGAGGGGGGGGGGTTGTTCTAGCAGCATATCAATATGCCCAATTTCCAGTTATAAAATAAATACAATAAAAATGTATACAAAGGGGTAAAAATGATTTGGCAGTTTATACATCAAATTAATCCCAGTGGAAAAATAGAGGAATGATGCTGAGGAAGATATAGAAAAGGGGCTATTTCTTTTATTAAAAAAGACTTGAAGCAAATATAACATGATAACAATTATTAAGTTTGGTTATGGGTACATGAGCATTTTTAATACCACTCTTTAAAGTATACTGTATTTTAATACCTCAAACTTAAAATAAAAAACAAACACAATTATATGTACTCACTAAAGATAATTGGGGTATATATAAAAGAATGAAGAAAATTAAAAAAACCATAATCCTACCATCAAGAGACAAAATTGTACCAACACTTTTAAAATATATACGCATATATACAATTCTTATAAAATCATTTTTATAAAATGAGGACTTGCTGTACAGTCTTTGTCCTGCTTTCTTTCATAAAACAACTAAAAAATTTTAATTATAATAAATATTTCATAATGATTATTTCCTTGAGAAAATACATATAAAAGAGAATATCAAAGAGCTCTAATTTCCCTATATTACCTAGTATCATTGTTCCTCTATTATCTGTCAATTGATGAGCAAAAAAAAATTCCTTCTTTATTTTGTGTTTCTTTTGATTGCCAGTTAGGTTGTATATTTTTTCATGTATATATGACATTGTAATACTGTACGCCTGTAGTGGCCACCTGCTCTATTTACCTGACCTGTATCTACCTTTCTATGGAGAAACTGCCTCTTTCGTTTCCCACATGGTTGATGGAATTGACATGCAAATTGCATTCGTCATTTCCTAATGGCATAGATCAGCACACGACCCAGTCATTCTCCAGGTGAGATCCTAACCCTTCCCTTGACTTGGACCTGGTTCCATCAGCGTGGTATAACATCAGCCCCCTGGTTCTTGGTCCTTCAGACTCAGACTGAATTATACCACCAACTTTCCTGGTTCTCTACCTTGCAGACAGAAGACTGTGGAACTTCTCAGCTTCTGTAAGGAGCATAAGCCAATTCTTATAATACATTTTCTCATATATATAATCTTCTCATATATGTACACATATAATTTTCATATATATGAATATGTATTTCTCTGGAGAACCCTGACTAGCACAAAGCCCTTGAGATTATGCCTGGGTTTCTGGTCCAAAGGATCTAAAGATGGAGGACTCAGGTCATTCACAGTATTTCACTAAATTTGAGGTCAGTTCTGTATCCATCTTCACTGCTGCATCCAAACGTTTTGTTTATTCTCACACTAGCTACAGCCTTAGCCATCAAAGTTAGGAAACACCTTCATCATTAATGTCATTGAGGTATTAATTATTTTCCATTGATTAGGACTCTGCTATTTGGCACTTAGTGCCACTTCTAATTTCAAAATGCTGCTGCTGCTGCTATTAATAGTAGGGTGTGTGTGTGTGTATAAATATACATACTTGACAGTCTTTATTTAAATACAAATTAAATATATAAATACTAAGATGCTTATTCCTCATGTCTCATAAACTTTAACCTCACAGATATGATTCTGGGGAACCCTGCTTTTGTCAACCAATCAGCAAAACCTCCTGCCCTGGGCTAGACATTCAGGGGATGTATATGAAGGAAAAGTGATGATTATTGTCCTGGGAGAACCCACAGAATGGAATAATCAGAACCAAGAAAAAAAAACAGAAAAAATCAAATCTAAGTAACAGAAACTTTAAAATAAATATAAAAATATCAGCTATAAATTAACAAGATATAGACACCAGAATGGTTTTAACAGTTCATTTCAACTCTAAAAGTCTAGAATTGGGAACCCATGACTTAACTAAAACTTGAGTCCTTTGAGTCTATGCATAGAAGTCATGATCCTCATCTGGTCCTATTGCTTATCTAGAGCAATAGACCATCCAATATCCTAAGGCTCTGTGTTAATATCAAATTAGGTGCAAGTTCTCAAAACTTGATAAATTATAATGTCTCTGCCTCTTCCTCCTTCTATCTCATCTCTCTTTTATTTTAATCACATTAATTTACAAAAAATATATTTTTTAAAGATTTTATTTATTTATGTAGAGAGAGGAGAAGGGAGGGAGAAAGACCAATATATGGTTGCCTCTCACATGGCCCTCACTGGGGATCTGGCCCACAACCCAGGCATGTGCCCCAACTGGGAATCGAACCACGACCCTCTGGTTCCCAGCCCACGCTCAATCCATTGAGCTACACCAGCCAGGCATACAAAAAATATTTTTATATTTTTATAAAATATAAAATTCATTTATAATATCTACAATAAAATGGGATCTTTTAAGCACCAGAAATAGAGATGAAAAATTAAGAGCTGCATCTTTCAACCACCGAGCCATCCACCCAATCACAGACTAAATACCATTGGCATCAGGCATTGTGCTAGACACTGAGAATACAAAGAGTCAGATAAAACGTCTCCAGCTCTCAAGGAAATTGGCATATAATCATGTCTAACCTCTTCTGTATGAATTTTAGATGCTGACTGGTTCCAAGTGGAGGATCCTGGATGGATACACAGAGAATAAGGTCAGAAGTTGGTGTAATGAAACGGCCTGTTTGCTTCAGGCCCAGTACGACACGATCCAGATTCAAAGTCTTAAGTAAAGCTGCAGTAAAAGAGGGAACAGTCTAAAACACTGAGTGCACAAGGACAAGTAGAGAAAAAGGAATACTGCCAACAGGAAGGCACGACACTTAAGTCAAGCAAGACCAAGTAAAGGTTCCAGAGGCAGACACTGGAGAGATCTCACATGGTGACTGGTTACGAGAGGGGGTTAATAATCGAGGGAAATGACTTTTTAAGGGTTGGGTAGGAGGAAGCAGTAAATGGCTCAGAGCCAGTTTGAAGAAGGAGGATGTTATGAAAACGTAGGAAAATACAGTTAATAAATATAGTAATATGAAAAATTATAGAAGTATGAGTATAATACAGGGTTCAGTAAGGCATCACATCCTGGCTGAAAAACTGATGATTTACAATGCATTCAGAGGAAGGAGCGGCATAAGAAAAATGATCCAGATAGAATTTCACACTAGGAATGTGGAAACAACTGGGTTTATTTAGCCTGGAGAAGAGATGGCCATGACAAGGGTGCCGTGATAGATGACGTCGGTATCTAAGCGGCTACGGAACACAAAGTACATTGTGAGCAGCTCTAGAATAGCCATTGCAAGAGCTTTCACCATGATCCCTCCTGATATCCAAACAAATAAATCTAACTGTATACAGTTAATCTAGGCTGTCCGTTTGAACTTTAAACACAGTAGTCTAAAATTCATTGTGTTATATGTCCTTCCAAAACTCCTTCTCATCCTATAATTCACAACTTTCTATTGGCATCTCTATCTTAGCTACCAAGAAAAAACACCTAGAGGGAACTTCCGGCCAAGATGGAGGCATAGGTAGATACACTTTGCCTCCTCACACACTAAAATAAGAACAACAAATTTAAAAACAAAATACAACTAGAAATGACAGAAAATCAAACTGTATGGAAACCTGACACCCAAGGAGTTAAAGAAGAAACGTTCATTCAGACTAGTAGAAGGGGCAGAGATGGGCAGCTGGGTGGAGAGGACTCACAGCAAGGTGGCAGCTGGTGGAGAAGGTGGTCCCACATTTGAGTATGGATAAACTGGGAGGAACAAATGGGGGGGTGAAACAGACTGCACAACCCAGGGTTCCAACACGGGAAAATAAAGCCTCAGAACCTCTCTGAAAAAACCTGAGAGGGTTGAGGCAGCAGCAGAAACTCCCAGCCCCACAGGAGAGTTCATTGGAGAGATCCACAGGATCTTAGAATGTACACAAACCCACCCACCTGGGAATCAGCACCCGAGGGGCACAATTTGCTTGTGGATAGTGGGATAAGTAACTGAAAGCCTACCAAGAGCTGAACAAGCAGCATTGTTCCTTCTTGGACACCTCCCCCACATACAGCACCATAATTCAGTGATGTGGGTGGCCCTGCTCTGGTGAATACCTAAGGCTCTGCCCCTTACTAAATAATAGGCCCACCAAGGCAAAAAAAAATGGCCCAAATCAAAGCTCCAGAAAAAATACCACTAAGTGATGAAGAGATAGCCAACCTATCAGATGCATAGTTCAAAACACTGGTAATCAGGATGTTCACAGAAATGGTTGAAGATGGTTGCAAAATAGAGGAAAGAGTGAAGGCTATAAAAAGTGGAATAAAGCAAAATGTACAGAGAACCAACTGTGAAGGGAAGGAAATGAACTCAAATCAATGGTTTCCACCAGAAAGAAGACAGAACTATTCAACTAGAACAGAAAGAAGAAATAAGAATTCAAAAAAAAAAAAAATGAGGTGAGGCTTAGGAACTTCCAGAACAACTTTAAACGTTCCGACATCCAAATCCCAAAAGGGGTGCCAGAAGGAGAAGAGGAAGAACAAGAAATTGAAAGCAAATAATGAAGGAAAACTTCCCCCATCTGGCAAAGGAAATAGACTTCCAGAAAGTCCAGGAAGCTCAGAGAGTCCCAAAGAGGTTGGACCCAAGGAAGTACACAGCAAGGCACATCATAATTATGTTACCCAAGACTAAAAATAAGGAGAGAATCTTTAAAAGTAGCAAGAGAAAAGGAGATAGTTACCTACAAAGGAGTTTCCATAAGACTATCAGCTTTCTCAAAAGAAACCTTGCAAGAAGGCACTGGAAAGAAGTATTCCAAGTCATGAAAGGCAAGGACCTACATCCAAGATTACTCTATACTGCAAAACTATCATTTAGAATGGAGGGGCAAATAAAGTGCTTCCCAGATAAGGTCAGGTTAAAGGAGTTCATCATCACCAAACTCTTATTATTTGAAACACTAAAGGGACTTATTTAAGAAAAGAAGATTGAAACTATGAACAGTAAAATGACAACAAACTCACAACTATCAACAACCAAACCTAAAAAGAAAATCAAAACGAACTAAGCCAACAACTAGAATAGGAACAGAATCACAGAAACGGGGATCACATGGAGGTTATCAATGGGGAGGGGGAGGGGGTGTATGGGGGGAAAAGTTCAGGGAATAAGTAGCATAAATAGTAGGTAGAAAATAGACAGGGGAGGTTAAGTACAGTATAGGAAATGTAGAAACTGAAGAACTTATATGTATGACCCATGGACATGAACTAAGGAGGAGGGGAATGCAGATGGGAGGGAATGTGCAGGGCACAGTGGAATAAAGGGGGGGGGAATGGACAACTATAATAGCATAATCAAATATATTTTTAAAAAATAGGAAAAAAATTCAACAACCTAGAAATCATTCAAGGTACTAACTCTCTCTAGTACCATCACATCAACTTAATTACAAGATTCTCTTCATTCTACTCCCTTAACATGTAAAGGGGGTTTTCTTAAATATATATATAGTGTAGTTCCCTACCAAAAGCTCTCGAATGGATCTCTATTCCCAGAGTAGGCTTTCCGCAAGCACATGGTGTCAAGCATAGTCCCAAGGATAGGGTTTTAGTGGGCAAGTAGGAATGTCTCAGGTACAGAAGTTTGGAAAACAGAGTTTAATCAATCAAAACCTCTCTTAGTGATCACAATCATCAACATTAGCATATTATAGTCTGAGAAGTCTTTCAGTAAAGAAAATTGTTTAAATGTGTGGAATTAGTGTTTCTTAGTTGTCTTATCCTTGACCACTTAATATCTCTTAATTTTCTTTTTTTCTAATTTATTTATTTTTGCTCAATTACGGTTGACTGCATTTTCTCCCCACCACTCCCCTCCACCCCATCCAAACCCACCTCCCTCCCTCGCTTCCACCGTTCCCCTTGGTTTTGTCCATGTGTCCTCTATAGTAGTTCCTGAAAACTCTTCTTCCCACAGTCCCCTCCGCCCTCCCTCTGGCTATTGTTCTTAATTTCAATGTCTCTGGTTATATTCTGCTTGCTTTTTTCTTTTGTTGATTATTTTCCAGTTAAAGGTGGGATTATATGGTATTTGTCCCTCACCACATGACATTTCACTTAGCATAATGCTTTCCAGTTCCATCCATGCTGTCACAAAGGGTATAAGCTCCTTCTCTCTCTCTGCTATGTAGAATTCCACTGTGTAAATGTACCATAGTTTCTTGATCCATTCATTTACTGATGGGCACTTAGGTTGCTTCCAGCACTTGGCTATTGTAAATTGTGCTGCTACGAACATTGGGGTGCATAGGTTCTTTTGGACTGGTGTTTCAGGGCTCTTAGGGTATAATCCCAGCAGTAGAATTGATGGGTCAAAAGGCAGTTTCATTTTTAGTTTTCTGAATATCTCTTAATTTTCAATGGAGTATTTAATAAAACATATTGCATTGACTAGAAAATGGAATGGTCTGTAAAGCCATTCATAAGACATTTTCAACTTTGTCAGCTATTATATTTATCAATCAATCAATTTAATTCAAGAAATATTATTAAAGAGCTACAATGTCATGTGCTAAGTACACAGTGGTGAGCAACTAGACATGGTTGTTATCCTCAACCACAGTTGTTGTCCATGATTGTTACTGTATTTACTTACAATTTCCAAAATTTATGACCTTTTTTATTTCTCCAAGCATTTGCACATGCCATGCCTGCTACCTGGAAATACCTTCTCCCATTTTGACAAACTCTGACAAACTCTTCCTTGTTCTTCAGCTGCTTACATCCTAAATTATGAGTTCTTTAGCCATAGAAAGTATCTTATTCATTTTTATTTTCCTGTGCTTAGCACTGTACCTGACATATAGTTCTACTCAATAAAAGCATATTGTTAATAAACAGAAAAATAACTTAAGATATTAAAATTGCTTACTTTAATATTTTAATAAATCACCTTAAAATTCTACATTAAAACATGTATTTTTGCAATAGTGATTTCAAGTGTAAAAATATTAATAATTTATTACTTTAAAGAGATGCTTATAAATGTCTTTTTCTAAATTTCATCTACTGACTTCTTGTCATGTAGTTATTTTGCATAAATTACAGGTACACCTGTCATGTTCTTAATTGTACATAAAGTACTAATTTGAAAGAGTTTTAAAAATTTGTGTTACATGGAAATTGAAGTAAAATAGCAATTAAAAACTTCAGTTAAATTTTAAATGCTCTGATCTTAGTAAAACACAAATATACAGTAAAATTGCTTATTAACATAAACTCCAAGTGTCATGAATGTTCACCTTTTGATATTTTGTATGCTTGCTGAAGCTAAATGTAACCAGCATGCTTGTCAATAGGTTGAGAAGGAGGAAAGCTAAGTTCATCTTTTACACTAACAGCAGTAAATGTGCTAGTTTTTTAATAGATCATATATGGTTAGAATGTTACCTGAATCAATTTTAATCAAATGTCAACAAGTGGATCATTCCAGTGAATGGGACCAAAAGAATAGAGGATGTTTATAGAGAAATATTTATATGCCAGTGAAGATAAAGAAAAAATATGGTATAAATGGGGAAAAATAAACTTGAAGATAAGGAAAGAGGCTAGAGATTGGCAAAAGACTGGCAACTACAGAAGCTAGGTGATGAGTACATGAGGGTCAATATACCACACTATCTACTTTCATGCATAAATTTTTCCATAATAAAGTTTAAAAGGAGGAAGAAGGGGAAGGAGGGAAAGAAGCAAGGAAGGTAGGTAAATAGATATGAAGGAAAGAAAGGAAGGAAGAAAGGTAAATAGAGAAGGAGAAAGAAATAAAGAGGCAAAGAAAGAGAAATGGTTTAATGAAAAGGGGTAAAAATGAAACAGGCATAAGAGAAGAAAAATATCTTCTAAACAAGCTGGACTACACCATGAAAACATTTTTGTTAGCTCATGATTCAGTACATTTGATCATTTGGGTCCTTTTGGAACATGATGATGGCTAGTATGTATAGAACACTTACTTGTATGCTATAGGCTTTATGCATTATCACACTTAGTCTTCACAAAAAAACCATGAGATTAGTACTATTACAATCCATGTTGATAGATGAGAAACTGAAACTTAGAGAAATGTGCATTGCCCAAGTTCTCACAATCGATAGATGGCAGTGCCAAATTTCAAGCCAAAAATGCCTGAGTGCAAAGGCAGAGTTTTCACATGCTGTTGTATGTTGAACATACAGCTCATCTTTACATCTTGCTTGTATTTTGATTAAGGTTGATCCAAGGCAATCACAGTAAAGTGTTTGGGAATAATTGAAAGTGTCTGGGGTCAAACTGTGAGCTATAACCTACTTCAGAAGAGAAGTCATTTTTACTTTCAAATTAAAACCCATTTATTTATATATTAATGAGCCCAGGAGAATATTTTCAAATGGTGTTATATTTAAAAACGTATAGGTACCACCTTGGCTGGTGTGGCTCAGTGGATTGAGTGCTGGCCTCCGAACCAAAGGGTCACCAGTTCAATTCCCAGTCAGGGCACATGCCTGGGTAGCAGGCCAGGTCCCCAGTGTGGCGGGGAGGGGGTAAGTGAGAGGCAACTGCACAGTGATATTTCTCGTCTTCTCTTTCTCCCTCCCATTCCCTCTCTCTAATAAATAAATAAATATTTTTTTTAAAAATGTATAGGTACCTGTTGCAGGTATTCCATTTTAAGAAATGACATATTTTTTAATGTACACCAAGTACAGATTTCAGTTCAAAATTGAAATGTGCATTACTTCTACATAACTAACCTTCAATTAAACTTTGAGCCCCCATTCCGCCATGGGTGGACACCAATTTTTTCAGATAAATTTGGTGTCTCCCACTCCTGTCTTCTGGCTGCATCCACTCCATTCAGGGTAACATGGAAGCACTTGAAGGGACCAGGAAAAGGATATACCTGATCCTTGAAAGCCATTAAACATGCACAACGGCATCCCATGAGACACTGACTTCTGATCTTCGGTGTCTGGCACACATGGGTCTCTGCAACTTTCCTTCACAGCCAAGTTACAAAGCTTCTCCGAGTCCTGAGACTCTCGGTGGCTTCCCTGCCCTTCTCCATAGTTTCTTCCCCACTCAGGAGAAATGAGAGACTCACAGGGACTGTCTAAAGCTCTCCCATAAAACTATCAAGCAACTATTTCATCTGTACAGCACCTCATATCTGCTAGATAATGGACATTATGAGATTTTGTTAGCTCCTTGCACCATATCCAGAGACAAGAGCTCTCATTTCTGCCTGTTATATCGGCACAATCTCCAGACCTCAGTCCAGGGTGGAACTCAGAGGGGCACAAGGGTACTTCACAGAGATTCCTAGCAACCCAAGAAAACTTCTCTAGACTCCAGTCAGGGGAACTATTGGTTCTCATTAATAACATATTCTTCTATGAGTGCTCTTTTATCAAGAGCCTGAATTTTAGGGAAGTGTTTCAGTCTGTGTTGTATTTTCCCTTTCCAAAGTAAAGAAAGCAGGATTCCTTAGCTGTCTGGGTTGTATAAAAGCCTGTGGAATTATTTTAAAAATACACAGGAGAAAAAATCTTAATATTTCAAAATATTGCATGCCATACTGAAATACATGCTTTGTTTTGTATAAAACTGGATCACTGTTCATTTATCACCAACCTTAAAAAGCACATGATATTCTTAAATTTAATCCAAGATCTTCCTGTGTACATAATAGAAAAGAACTGTAGAACATAAAAAGTATAATTCAGTAACACACTCTCAACGATGGAGATGATCTACAGTGCCACGATGTACTAACTCATTCTGCCGCTCTTCTTGTTGCCTTGGCTAGTAGTGTGGAAAGTGCATATGCATATATGTATATTACATGTATTAAATATTTTAATTACTAAATATCTGATATGTGCCAAGTACTTTGCAAGGCACTAGCAATATAAAAGTCAATTATAGAAACTTCTACCTTCTGTTTTGTGAGTTAGACCACCAGAGAGAATGTTTCTCCCATCATAATAATAATAAAAAAGAATTGAATTACTTCAAATTTATCACTTTTTTCCAATCCAACATACATAACGTTTCAGGAAAACTAACTGATCCAACATCTGTGGAGAGAGGTAATATAAGCAGTCATTTACCTGGGGTAAATACAACCAGATACCAAAAAAGAACAGTTTACCTTGAATAATTGAGAGATAAGTAAAAACTATGCACAAAACTGGTGAACAGTGTAAGGCCTAGAGAGACTACAGAAATGGTAGGAGTCTTGGGTCTCTTGCAGGCTTTCTCCATGAAGCCCATGGAACACTCACAGAGAAGATCAAAAATATTCCTAAGAAAGTGTCTTGTGTTTCAGACCCAGGGAAGGAGAACAGCAGCCATGCCGAAGGGGCAAGAAACTCAACACAGAAACTCCTCCCCTATCTCCCTTATGGAACAAAATCCTTGGTGTATGAGAAGGGCAGCAAACATAGTTACCCTTGAGACAGTGGTAAAAACTCATTGCATCTGGAGGAACAGACAGAAGAAAAAATATATATGCTATTAATGAATGAGCAGTCAAACTGAGAAGTCCATACCTGCAAGAACCAGGGACAAAGTGTTCCCTTTAGCTAAGCTAATGGGCTCTGAGTAACCACAGCAGAATACTGCCAAGAGGAGGACAGGAGAGACCCAAGGGCAAGCAAAGAAACTTTCTCTGAGGCACAACATAAAGGAACAAGTAACAGCTTAAGGGCTAACAGAAATGCTCCAATAAATCCACCCTAAACCCCAAAGTGTCATTAGAGGATTTGAAACCTGTGGTACCATGTGGGCGACCATAGAAACAACTAACCTCAAACCAAGCTTACTCCCTGATTACTCAAATTTGCAAATTAAAGACCTGAGAAAAAAAAATAGTATGTTAATTTCCAAGCATAAAAACTATTAATCTCTATTATCTAACCTATTGTGTGACTTTTAATTTATTTTTAAAATTCGTTTATTGTTGTTCCATTACAATCGTTCCCATTTTTCGCTCATTGCTCTCCCCTACCCTGCCCATGCCCCTCTCCCACATTCAATTCTCTCCACACCCTCGTTTTCCTTGCCCATGCATCCTTTACACATGTTCCTTGACTAGACCCTTCCCCTTCTTTCCCAATATCTCCCTCCACACTCCCCTCTGGTCACTGTCAGTTTGTTTTTTATTTCCATATCTCTGGCTCTATTTTGCTCACTTGTTTGTTTTGTTGATTATGTTTCACTTATAGGTGAGATAATATGGTATTTGTCTTTCACTGCCTGGCTTATTTCACTTAGCATAATACTCTCTAGTTCCATCCTTGCTGTCACACGGGTAGTAGGAGTTCCTTCTTTCTTTCTGCTGTGTAGTATTCCATTGTGTAAATGTACCATAGTTTTTTCATCCACTCATTTGCTGATGGGCACTTAGGTTGCTTCCAGCACTTGGCTATTGTAAATTGTGCTGCTATGAACATAGGGGTGCATATGTTCTTTTGGATTTGTGTTTCAGGGTTCTTAGGGTATAATCCCAGCAGTGGAATTGCTGGGTCATAAGGCAGTTCCATTTTTAGTTTTCCGAGGGAATTCCATACTGTTTTCCACAGTGGCTTCACCAGTCTGCATTACCACCAAGTGCACTAGGGTTCCCTTTTCTTCACATCATCACCTGCACTCGTTTGTTGATTTCTTAATGATGGCCATTCTGACCAGTGTGAAGTGGTATCTCATTGTGGTTTTAATTTGGATCTCTCTGTTGGGTAGTGATGTTGGGTAGTGGGCATCCTTTCATATGTCTATGGGTCCTCTGTATGTCTTCTTTGCAGAAGTGTCTGTTCAGGTCCTTTGCTCATTTTTTAACTGGTTTGTTTGTCTTCCTGGTGTGGAGTCGTGTGAGTTCTTTATATATTTTGAAGATCAAACCCTTGTCCGAGGTATCACTGGCAAATATATTTTCCCATATAGTTGGTTCTCTTTTCATTTTGATGATGGTTTCTTTAGCCATGCAGAAGCTTTTAATTTGATGTAGTCCCATTTGTTTTCTTTCCCCTATATTCCTTGCTCTAGGGGACCTATTGGTGAAAATAGTGCTGTGTGAGATATCTGAAATTTTCCTGCTTATGTTCTCCTGTAGGACTTTTATGGTGTCGCCATTTATATTTAAGTCTTTTATCCATCTTGAGTTTATTTCGTTTATGGTGTAAGTTGGTGGTCTAGTTTCTTTCTTTCTTATTTTGTTTGCACATGCTTGTCCAGATCTCCCAAACCATTTGTTGAAGAGGCTATTTTTACTCCATTTTATGCTCCTGCTCCCTTTGTCAAATATTAATTGAGAGACATTTCTGGGCTCTCTGTTCTGTTCCATTGATCTATATGTTGTTCTTATGTCAGTACCAAACTGTTTTGGTACTGATTACAATGGCCTTGTAATAGTTGAATATCAGGTATTGTGATCCCTCCTACTTTGTTCTTTCTCAAGATCACTGATGCTATTCAGGGTCATTTATGGTTCCATATAAATTTTTGAAATATTTGGTCTATATCAGTGAAAATACATCATTGGCATTTTAATAGTGATTGCATTGAATCTATGGAATGCTTTGGATAGTATGGACATATTAATTATGTTAATCTTTCCAATCCTTGAACACAGGTTAATCCTTGAACACATTTGTTTGTGTCTTCCTTAATTTCTTTCTTCACTGTTGTATAGTTTTCTGAGTACAAGTCTTTTACCTCCTTGGTTAGGTTTATTCCTAGATACTTTATTTTTATTGTTGCTAGAGCAAATGGGATTTTTTTCCCTAATTTCTGTTTCTGATACTTCATTGTTAGTATACAAAAATACATTCAATTTCTAAATGTTGACTTTGTATCTTACCGTTTTGACAAATTCATTTATTAAGTAGAGTGGGGAGTCTATAGAGTTTTCTATGTATACTATCATGTCATCTGCAAACAATGACAGTTTTACTTCCTCCTTTCCAATATGGATGCCTTTTATTTCTGTTTCCTGTCTTATTGCTGTGGCTGGAACTTCCAATATGTGTTGAATAGAAGTGGTAAAAGTAGACACCCTTGTCTTATTCCTGGTCTTAGTGGGAAAACTTTTAGGTTTTGCCCATTGAGTATGATGTTGGCTGTAGATCTCTTGTATGCGGTCTTTATTATGTTGAGGTATGCTCCTTCTATTCCCACTTTGATGAGTATTTTTATCATAAATGAGTGCTGTACTTTATCAAATGCCTTTTCAGCATCTATTGATATGGCTGTGTAATTTTTATCTTTCCTTTTGTTTATGTTGTGTATTACATTTATTGATTTGTGAATATTGTAGCATCCATACATCACTGGGATGAATCCCACTTGATCATGGTATATGATCTTTTTAATGTATTGCTGGATGTGTTTTTGCCAATATTTCGTTGAGGATTTAGCATATATGTTTATCAGCAATATTGACCTATAGTTTTCTTTCTTTGTTGTGTCTTTATCTGGTTTGGGATTAGGATGATGCTGGCCTCATAAAAAGAGTTTGAGAGTCTTCCCTCTTTAGGATTTTTTTGAAATAGTTTGAGAAGGATAGGGGTTAGCTATAACCCCTTAAATGTTTCATAAAATTCTCCTGTGAAACTGTCTGACCCATGGCTTTTGTGTGCTGGGAGTTTTTTATTACTACTTCAATTTCATTAGCTGTTATAGGATCTGTTCAGGCTCTGTTTCTTCTTATTCAGTTTTAGAAGATTATATGTTTCTAGAAATTTGTCAATTTCACCCAGGTTTTCAAATTTCTTGGTGTATAGTAGTAATTGATTGTAGTAATTTCTTACAATCCTTTATATTTCTGTGGTATCAGTTGTAATTTCTCCTCTTTCATTTCTGATTTTATTTATTTGGGTCCTCTCTTTTTTTTTTCATGAGGAGTCTGGTTAAAGGCTTGTCAATTTTGTTTCTCTTTTCAAAGGACCAGCTCCTGGATTTATTGATCCCTGAAATGTTCTTTTAGTCTCTATGTCATTTAATTCTGCTCTGATCTTGATTATTTCCTTCCTTCTATTGGCTCTGGACTTTGTTTGTTGTTGTTCCTCCAGTACTTGTAGATGTAGGGTAGGGCTGTTTATTTGAAATGTTTCTATCTTTTTCAGATAGGACTGTATTGCTATGAACTTCCTTTTCAGGACTGCCTTCACTGTGTCCCATAGATTTTTGGCTGTTTTGTGTTCATTTTCATTTGTTTCCAGAAACACTTTGATTTCTTCCTTGATCTCATTGTTAACCCACTCATTGTTTATAACATGTTATTCAGAATTGACTGTTTTTAAGTTTTTCCCTTGAGGTTGGTTTCTAATTTCAAGCCATTGTAGTCTGAGAAAATGTTTGATATGATTTCAAATTTCTTGAGTTTACTGAGGCTAATTTTGTGTCCTGTCATGTGTTCTGTCTTTGAAAATGTTCCATGTGCATTTGAAAAGAATGTGTATTTTGCTTCTTTGGGATGAAAGGTTCTGTATATAACAATTAAGTCGATTTGCTCTAGAGTGTCATTCAGTGCTATCCATTTTTAACAGTGGGATGTTAAAATCCCCTGAGTGTGTTGTTGTCTATATCTTTCTCAAAGTCCTCCAAGATTTTCCTTATAGATTTGGGTGCTCCTATGATAGATATTATGAATGCATATATGTTTACAATCTTTATGACTTCTTGATGTATTCTCCCTTTGAGTAATTTGAGATGACTTTCTGGTTCTCTTTTTATGGCCCTTGTTTTTAAATCTATTTTTTCTGATATAATTATTACAACCTTTGCTCCTTTTTCCTGTCTATTTGTCTGGAATATCTTCTTCCAACCCTTCACTTTCAGTCTGTGTAGGTCTTTTGTTCTCAGGTTTATCTTTTGTAGGCAGCATTTGTGTGGGTCATGTTTTCTTAATCATTCAGTTACCATGTGTCTCTTAATTTGAGCATTTAATCCATTTACATTTGAGGTTATTATTGATAGGTACTTATTCATTGCCATTTTTCCCCTTTGTATCTATGTTCTTCTGTCTCTCACTCCTTTCCTTCATCTTCTTAAAGCAGTCCCATTAGTATGTCTTCCAATGCTGGTATGGTGGAGGTGTATTCTTTTAGCCTCTTTTTGTCTGGGCAACTCCTTATTACCTCCCATTTTAACAAGAGCCTTGCTGGGTAGAATTGTCTTGGTTGCAGGCCTTTGCTTTTAATTACTTGGAATATTTCTTGCCATTCCCTTCTGGCTTGTAGTGTTTCTGTTGAGAAATCAACTGCTAGCCTTATTGGGGCTCCCTTGTATGTAACTTCCTGTTTCTCCCTTGCTGCCTTTAAGATTCTCTCTTTGTCTTGAATTTTGCATTTTTAATTATGATATGTCTTGAAGTAGGCCTCTTTGGGTTCATCTTGATTGGAACCTTCTGTGCTTCTGAAACTTGTGAGACTTTTTCTCACATCAAATTAGAGAAATTTTCCATCATTACTTCTTCAAACAGGTTTTCTATCCCTTGCTCCTCTTCTTCTCCTTCTGTCACCCCTATTATATGGATATTATTAGGTTTTATGTTGTCCTGCAGCTCCCTTAACCCTTCTTCATTCTTTTTTAGTCTTTTTTCCTTTTCATGCTCTTTTTGGGAATTTTTTTCTACCTTGTCCTCTGACTTACTGATTCAATCCTCTGCTTCATCTAGCCTGCTTTTGATTCCTTCTACTGTTTTCTTCAATTCAGAAATTGTATTCTTCATTTCCTCCTGGCTCTTATTGATAGTTTCCATGTCCTTTTTCATGCTGATGTAATCTGCAGTAAATTCCTTGTAGCTCCTCACTAGTTCTTGGTAATTCTCACTAAGCTCATTGAGCTTCCTTATAATCATTGTTTTGAACTCAGTGTCTGATAGTTGACTTGCCTTTATTTCATTTAGCATTCTTTCTGAGGGTTTCTTCTTTCCTTTCTTTTGGAGGTTGTTTCTTGTCTCCCCATTTTAGGGGAGACTCTTCTTATTTGTGTCTGCTTCTCAAATTGATCTGCTTTGACTCCCTGACTTTGTGGTATGAACTTCTATGGTAGGATACCTGTGGGGTTCAGTGGTGCAGTCTCCTTGATCTCCTGAACTTGATGCTCTTGGGATGCCCTTTATGCTGTTTACATTGGGTCTCTGGGTATAATTGAGTTTTAATTGTTTTGGGGTCATTCTTTGGTAGGTCCTTCCCTCTAGCTGGCTGACTGAGGGTCTCTCCACCCACGATGTCTTGTATGCTATTGTGCAGGTGCTGCCAGAACAAAAACAGCCCAGGAAACAAACCCATGCCTTCAAAAATAACTCCCACCTACAATCCCACTATAAACAGAAAATAAACCAGAATACAGGTGTGAAAAGATTAAAACTATTATAAGAATAAGAAAGGAGAAGTGAATATGAGATGACTAACTGAAAGAAAAATGACTTTGAGAGGGTAGAGGAAGGAGCACTAATAAGAGTAGAGAATTAGAGCAATGTGAAGAAAGTAAAATCTACATTGTAAATAAAAAAGGGAATTAAGAAGATGAAATGGAGTAAAAGAAGGGGAGCATATAGTATTATGTTGAAACAGAAAATAAAAAATAAAGTGAGAAAGAGAAGTAAAAAGTAAAAGATAAGAAATAAATAATAAAAAGGAAAACAAATTAGAGAACAAGATCCACCACAGCCCTATCAACAACAAACGAGCTAAGATTAATATAGGTGGGATGGGAAAAAGAGGGAAAAAAGAAAGAAAAGCTTCAGAGATGTCTAGAAGAAAGGGAAGTGATTTTGAGACAATAGAGGGAGATGGAATACTGAGAGTGAGAAAAAAATGGTTAAGAAAGGGGAAAATTAAAATTTGAGATAAAAAAAGAAAGGGCAGCATGAAAGAAAAAAATAGGAAAAACAAAGACTAAGACAGGGAAAAGTTAAATTTTGAGACAAAAAAGAACAGGCAGGATGAAGGCAGAAAGGAGCAGGAGAGGGGAACAGTAAAAATTGAGATCTGAAATACAAGAATAATGAATATATAGAGATAAAATTGAAAAAAAAATAAATAACAACTACCCTATCCACAACCAATGAGAAAAGATTGCTAAAGGTGGAGAGAGAACACAGGTCTTTTAAGAGAGGGAAAAAGAATGTGAGATGACCATTGACAGGAAAATCAGTTTTGAAAGTCTGGATGGGGGAGAAATAGTTAAGAGTGCAGAATGGAAACAGGTTGTAGCAAGAGAGAAAACAAAATTAAAAAATAATAATAAGAGGAAAGAAGAAGGTAAAATGGGGTAAGAGAAGGGAGGAACAAAATATGAGAATTGAAATAAACTATAATATAAAATCTAGTAGCTTAATATGCACAAACTTGAGGAACAAGAAGTGAATGTTAAAAAACTATGCAGGAAAGAAAATATCATGAATCACAGAGAAGACCATAGTGTATTTTGCCTCAGTAATATCTAGTATTTACCACTGTTTATTCTTTCTGGATCTACCTCTGGTGACGGCAGGTGATGTCCAAGCCTGGCCTTAGGCAGCCTGTTTGAGACTACCAGAGATCTACTGTATGTGGCTGACCTCTTCAGTTGTTAATTTAGTCACTCTGCAATCAGCAGTCAGGTGTAAGCACCATAGGGCAGGGCAGAATATCTCCTGGGGGCGGGGGTATTGCTTCCACTCAGGCTGATGCCACTCAGAAGGGAGTGGTCTGCCTGAGCAAGATGATTCCTGCATCATGGGGGTGACTCAGCACTGGGATCCTGGTGGCTGCTCTCTCAGTTCTCTCCCCAAAGCCACCATCCTCAGTCTCTCCTCAAGCATCTCCTGTCCACTCTGATCCCCCTTTACTAGAGCCCAGGATGAGTGGCTGCAAAGGAAAATTTATGCATTTGCCCTTTAAATGGCTCTTTACATCTCTAGCTGTCCATCTCCAGCAGAAAGCAACCCTGTAGCTTTTTGCTCTTGGTTGTTATCTATATACTTTTCAGGCTCTGATGCCATAGGCTGGGAAGCCCAGCTTGGGGTTTAGACCTCACATTTCTCAAGGGGAATCCCCCAGCTGCTGAGTTATCCCTCCACCACCTCAGCTGCCACCAGTGGGGGCCCAGCCAGCCCTTTTGTGTCCCCTCCACACTCCCTACCAGTCGCATTGTATTGAAGCTATTTCTTCTGTCTCTCCATGGTTATAAAGCTTCTCTCCTTCTATTGTTCAGTTGTTTATTCCAGATGATTTCTCCACAACTTAGTAGAAATTCCAGATTGGTCCTGGGAGGAAGTTAGTACAACTTCCACTCACTCCTCTACCATCTTGGATCCACAATCAATGTTTGGCTTTTAATTTTTTTTAAAAAAAGGAGTGAGAGACACACAAAAAGGCAAGGAAAACAACTCCAAAAAAAAAAAAAAAGCAATCATCAGTATTAGATTCAGATATGATACAGGTATTTGAGATTATCTGAGATTAATATGTTAAAGGTTGTATTGGAAAAGGTTGAAAACATAAAAGATCAAATGGGAAAATTTAGCAGAGACAGGAAAACTGTAAGAAAGAATCAAAGGAAATATTTAAAATAAAAAAAAACAATAACAGATGAAGAATACCTTTGATTAGTTGAACACTAGACTTGAAACACTGAAGAAAAAAAATCAGTGAATATGAAGCTTGACCAACAGAAATTATCCATACCGAAAAAAGAGAGAAAGAAGAGCTGCAGGTGTGCAGTAGGAGAGGAATTCAGAACTGGATATCCAAGAGATGTGGAACAATATCGAATAGCCTAATATACATGTAATTAATGTCCTAGAAAGAAAAAAAGAGACAGAGACAGAATAAGGCAGAAAAATTATTTGACAATATAGTGTCCAAGAATTTTCTAAAACTAATGACATATCACCAAAACACATTCAAGAAGTTCGGAGACTACCAAGCAGGATAAAAACCACAACAAAATAAAATAAGTATATCATATTCAAATTGCTGAAAACTGAGACAAAGAAAAATCTTTCTCTGTTAGAGAAAAAATTAAAATGCATTTTATGTATTAGGAATATATATTTCTTGGTTGTTTAATTTTAGGAAATTTCAACAGAGAGATTACATACAGAAGAACAAGGCTAAGTATTATATAAAACTTCTCATCAGAAGCTGAGCAAGCTAGAACACACACCTCCAAAATGACACCATCAAAGCCCTGAAAGAAGAAAAGGATCTGTTGCTCTAGGATTCTATTCTTTTAAAAATGAAAGAAAAAGAAAACTTTCTTCAATAAATCAAAACTGGGGGAACTTGTCCCCAGAAGACTACAAGAAATGTTAAAAGAAATTCTCCAGGCAGAATGATTACGATGTCACATTTAATATGGGATCTACACACACACAAAGAATAGAACACCAGTAACAAAGATAAAATATTTTTCTTAATTTAATTGCTCTAATACTGTGATTGTCCAAAGCAAAAATAGTTACAATGTATTTTGTGTTTGTACCATATGTAAAAGAAAAATATATAAAAACAAAGCACAAAAAATAGAGGAGATATGTCAAGTGATGTTATTTGAAAGCAGGATGTCAAGAAAAGGATGAAAGGCAGACTGTGACAAATGAATCTAATTTTATTACAGACAAATCTTGTAGCTACAAAAATAACAGGAAAAAGATGCTGAACTAAATAATTTAGAAAACAGCTTTTTGACAGAATACTCTATGGCTAAAGGCAAAAGAAACTAACACTACCTTATAATGGTAAATTTCTTTTTCATAAGGGCTTGTGTTACCAATTCTCAAAGTTCTTTAGTTGTACACTAGGGCTGAACAAATCCAACACAGGATCTGAGTGTGGTTGGTAGGGTAATAGTATGGGTGTAATAACTTATAGTTTTAATTTGAACATTTTACCTAAAATGTCATGTGATGTGCTTGAGTGTGATATTGTTATGTTACAGAATTACATCTTATGATTTTGTAATAGAAGATTTTAAAATAAAAAAAGGGGCATTATTTGTGCTGGGCCCTGTATATTATATAAAATGAGAGCCATGTTGAACTAAAAACATTAAAAATAAGAAATAATAGAAGGCTAAAATGAACACTGTGGGGCAAGACTGAAGTCAGATCTATCAACACAGGGAGGCAGTTTTTAAAAAGTGCACACACACAGAAAGATGTACAAATGTGTAAATACATGTATATGTGTGTCACGTACTAACTAGTATAAAGGAGTCAACTGGAGGAGCTCTCAATGGCCAAATTTGGAACCTTTTGAAAAATAAAATACATAATAACTACCCTGGGTTATAAACCAATATTTTTTTAAAGATTCTATTTATTTATTTTCAGAGAGAGGAGAAGGGAGAGAGAAGGAGCAATGTATGGTTACCTCTCACATGGCCCTCACTGGGGACCTGGCCGGCAACCCAGGCATGTGCCCTGACTGGGAATCAAACCGGGACCCTCTGGTTCCCAGCCCGTGCTCAATCCACTGAGCTATACCAGCTGGGCATAAACCAATAATTTTTAATCCTAAATCCATAATGATGTAACTAAATAACTGAATAAATGGAAGATTAAAAACAAGCTCTTTGTATATAATAATTCCAATAAAGAATGAAGAAATTTTAAAAATCGCCATTATAACACCACAATATTTTGTTTTCAGAAAAAATCCACTATTAAATTAGTGGGCAAAGTTTAAGAGAAACAGAATATCCACATAGTTTCAAAGTATCTCCTCCACAACGCTTAGAAGTTACAAAGGGAAAAATAGTATTGCTTGGAGAATCTTGGCAGACAGCAATTCACCAAGGTTAACATCACATAAACATTTCCACACTGTGAAACCCCTGTCACAGCATCATGCACTGAGAAGGGTGTATTACCTCGGTGATACCCTTCTGAATAATGAATAATCAACCTTTAATCAAGAAAAAACATCAGAAAAACCCAAACTGAGAGAGATTCTGCAACCTGACTGTCCACTACTCTTCAAACATGCCAAGGTCATGAAAGACCAGGACTGAAGAATCTTCAATGTTGAAGGGATATGAAAACATGAAAACTAAACACTGGATTGGGCCCTGGAATAGAAAGAAACATCAGAGAAACAATTGATAAAAATAAAATGAATTATATATTTAATAACATTTTACCAAGATTAATTTCTTACTTTTAGTAAATAGTTTTTGATTATGTAAGATGTTAATATAAGGGGAAGCTGGGCAAATCCAAATATATCTCAAAATTTTAAAGGTAAAAAATGGATTACTGATTAGTCCTGATCTCTATGAACATAGTCTATTTGGAAAGAAAACACATAAAACAATATTATTATGTGATAAGTGTAAAGAGAGATACAGGGTATCATGAAAGTCAAGGACTTACTGCTGAGCAGATCAAAGACTGTGTCATGAGAAAGCATATGACATTTATGATGAGCCTTACACTATGCTGCTTATGAGAAAAGAAAGACTTAATTTTCAGAACGAATTTTTTAAAAATGTATGAAAAGCTATAAGATGTCCCAGAAACTTCAAGTAGGTTAATACAGGTGAAATAAAGGCAAAGTGGTAAAACTAGAAATACAGGTAAACATTAGATCCTGTGGAATGAGTTCTTTTTTCTTCCATTTTGTAATTATGAGTAACAAAAAGACTTTATATCAGGGACATAATGGAGGCAGTTTTATGTTTTAGAACCATTTTGATAGTATTGTGACAAACAGAATGAAAGCACAAAGTATTTGCTTACTAGTTCAATGTTTATTCTTCCAATTTAACTTTAATCTAAAGTGCTATATTAATGCAACCTATCATATAAATTTTATAGAATCAGTGGTAGAAATGTTTAAAGTCTTCTAGTGCCAGTATGTTGATCCTCACTCCTCAAATGAACAACCCAGAAATGTCTATCACTACAGAAAATGCATTTAAAACTCAAATACTGTGCCTAATTAAGACATCAAAAATATTCTTTATACTTTGTTGGATAACATAGTATTGTGGCTCACGCTGTCATTTGTGTAGGCAATGAATATTTATTGAGCATCCACTGTGTGCCAAGCACTGTTATAGGTGTTGAAGATTGAAGATTAAAAAAATAGAGATTAAAAAAAAAACATTCTTTATGGAACTCATGTTCTAGGGATGAGTGGTAAGATTAAAACATAATTAACTAAATTATATATTTACAGTACTGGGAGGTGGTAGAAAGCAGCTATAGATAACATATAAACAAATGGGTTATGTTCAATAAAAAAAAACTGTATTTATTAAAACAGCCACAGGTTGGATTCAGGGCACAGGCTCCAGTTTGCTAGTCTAGTTAAACAACAAGAACAGAGCCTTGGAACACAACTTTCAGAGGTCAAGGAAGAAGAGAGCAAGGATCTGGCACAGTAAATTAAAAAGTAGTAGCCAGAGAGGTAATAGAAAAACAAGGAAAATGTGGTGTTAAGAGCAAGAAGTGAGGATGTATTTGATGTTAGAAAAAAAAAATGATTCAAGACTATGAAATGCAGCGGATGGTTCAAGTAAAATGAAGACTGAGAATTAACAGCAATTTGAGGGTCATCGGGATCTTGGCAAGAACAGTTTTGGTAAGTGATTAGGGGCAAAAGCCTGATGAAGTGCCTTCAAAATAAACTAGGGGTAATGAATAGAAAGATAACTCTTGCTAGGAGTTTTGTTACAAAAGGAAGAAAAGGTGAAGTGAAGAGTTCCTTGTTAAAATTTGACAAAAAGAGCATATTTTTATGTTAAGAGCAATGACCCAGTAAAGAGGAGAAAATTGTTAGTATAGGAGAAAGAGGACAGAATTGCCAGGACCACATCCTTGAGTAGAAAGAAATAGGATCTAGCCCACAAATAAAGATGCTGTCTTAGACACAGGTGGGACAGGTCATCTATAATGACAAGTGCAAAGCAAAGTGCAGGGTCTGGCAGAAGTACCGCCTGCATGAGTGTGGTCGGTAGGGTAATAATATGGGCGTAATAATCTATAGTTTTAATTTGAATATTTCACCTAAAATTTCATATGGTATGTTTCAGTACGATATTCTTATGTGACAGAATTACATGCTTATGATTCTGTAATAAAAGATTTTGTAATAAAAAAAGGGATGGTATATGTGCTGGACCTTATATATGAGTAAAGAAAGGAAGGCAGGTAGTTAGATCTGATCATGGGAGATTGTGAAAGCTATTTTCTGAAAATCAACAGCTAAGAATGAAGACTGTTGAAGGTCTGGAAATTTGAAGAAAATGAAGGTATGAGACAGTTAACTAAGGAAATGGGAAAGTGACTGGATCAGAAAGCATAGTGATTGACAGGCAGCATTAAAGGTCCCCATCACGAGTTTTGTGAAAGCAGTCAGCCATGTTCTTTGATTTTTTCTTGCCCTGTTCATCTACACAGGAACAAACAGCCATATGTCGGATTTTACCAGTGTTACAGTTTCACAGTAGTGTATGTCAGAGTAAGAAAAAGGCAAGAGAATTTACTGTATGTGCAGGGGGTGGCCATAATGAATGAAAATAGTAATTAAGCTGTGTAGAAAAGGGAAGTGACATCACAAAAGGGTGAGGGACAGCAGAAAGGATAATAGGATCAAAGGATTATAGGTCCCAGTGAATCTGAAAGATTGTTGAATTTGGAGAATTAGATGAAGGAAACAAAAAGAAGAGGAGGTACTGATCAGAAATGGGATGCATGAAAGATGCCGGTGGTCTACAATTCCCAGTAATAATGAGGTCATTGTCTGTTTCCCAAGTCCCAGACCTTCTTCCAGGTACTTGATATGTATTCAACCATATGATGCACTTAATATCAACAAGCATGAGAAGTCACTGAAACAATGAGTTAAGTAGTAACTGTTGACTTTTCCTCTCTGTGGCAATCCATAAGGTTTTTTCAGAGGCAAATTATCCCAGTTTCTTCATTTAACATTGGATAGGCAAAGACACCTTTCTGAAGGATTTCAGGGCATCTCTAAAGAAGACACTAATCACTTCACAACTTGTATAGAACTACCTGTTACTCTTTAAGGCTTCTTCTGGTATTATTGAGAATAATATCTGTATCATTTATAAACAATAAATATAAATTATACAGCAATACTACATTTTAGCTAGAAGGTGATTTAATGAATCATCTTGCCTAAGGAGAAAAGAAATATATTTTAAAACTTAGAGGAAAACACAAAATTCAATAAAATAACCAAAGAGGTTAATTATGTATATATAAAATATAATTACTGACTTTACCTTTTTAGAATGCACTAAAGTTGTTCAGAATAATGTTAATTCTCAGCAGAGTGTCCGGTATTTAGTTTGAGCTCAGTAATGACTAGCTGAATGAGTGAACAGAAAGTGAGACTGTCCTCTCTTGGAAATAGTGACCTCCATCCAACATTCAGGTTTTTCTTTATGATACAGAATCCACGAGTCAAGATCTGTTTTTACCTTTTCCCAGGACTATACTTACACAAGTTTTTCTCTGACTCACATTAGGTAACAGCCTTGCATCATAAATACAATGCTGACAGAACTGTACTATTTATAGTCCCTTGGCTTCCAAAGACATTTCCCCCTTATTAATTCATTTCCTTTTGGTCCCAATCCTCACCCTTTATGGGACAATGTGTAAAAGGGACAAATCTTCTGATTTGCTCATGCTCAGGAAGGAAGCTAAGAGCCTGGAAAGCTATACTTCATATACCAAGATGATGCCAGCCAAGCCCTGGCAAGAGAACAATTGAACATTCTCAGATTAATTTCATGGCTATTTGTTCCATCCCAAAATCACATCAAGCACAGGCCTCCAGGTTGAAATTGCATCACTCTGTCCTTGCTACCCAGGTAAGGGCAGTAAGAAATGAGCATATTTTCCACCATCTAATGATAAATAATGACTTTTCCCTTCACAACTGAGATATATTTTACAGCATCATCAGAGAAGTCTAATTACCAAACAAAATGATAAGATATATCAGGGTGCAGGGAGCTTAGATTAAACTCACAAGAAATAGGCATTTGCATCTTCACCATCCATCAGTGTCACTACAGTAATAGAAAAGGGGCAACTGGAAGGTGCATAATGAATATTCCATTCAATATGCATTTGGATAGTGAATAACTTAAAGTTTTAAACTGCCCAGTAAAAGATTAAAAGAGAAGGATGCAAACATGTCTGGCTGCTAAAAGAACTGGCAAGCAAAGTTGGAGAGAAAAATAATAGAGAGAACATTTAACATTAACCAGGTAAAAATTAAATGCTGTGGGCCCACAAAGACAGGACGGGAAGCATTTGCTTTTAGGAAGTTGACAGGGCAAATTTGACTTTCATAAATTTTGATCTGTAATTATCCAGGTAGACTAATATCATGCTTTCTGCAATAAGGTCATTCTTGTAATCACATTTTTTACAGTAATAGTCCCTTATCCACAAGTGGTATTTTTTTTAATATTTAGAGGTCTTCCTGGTTGTGAGCTTATTTCTTGTTTTAGGCTTGCATGACTCATTGAGCTGGGTATTGAATTGAGACTTTGAGTACTCTAGATTCTTATTTATTGAGCTCGACCTTGTCATTCCAATATCCATAAAAAGAAATGATGATTTGTTTGGGGCAGTGGCAAAGAATTTTAAAAAAGAATTTTTTTTTTAAATCACAAAAGAAGGAAGTTGAGAGCATGAAGTGCAGAGTGGGAATTAACATTCACTGAGTTACTGACTGTCTACCAAGAACCAGGTGCCATCTAAGTACTAAGCAGTTACATATACAATCTTAATTTACCCAGCAACCGTGACTGGTTGAAATTAGCACCATCTGATGTAGTAGGCAGCCAGGCAGACGTGAGCAGAGTAGAAACAATAAGCCAAGTACTGAAGCTCACCAGGGTGGAAAGGGTAACCCTTCCTCCCCTATCACATAGCTGGTCGTGCAGTTTAGACCTCCTGACCTTTCATATCACTGGTCATGCAGTTCACACCTACCCCTGACTTTTCCTCCCCTGGCATGTCACTAGTCATGTGGAGGAATGAGGAGGCCAGAAAATAGCCTCATACAACTCCCCTACAGGCCATTGCACAATCCCTCCCTTAAGCATTAAGCCTTCAGAGCAATGAGGTTCTGGCCCACATCAAATAATCTTAGGAACAAAGCCTCATGCCTGTTTACCACAGAGACAGAGTTTTGGTCAAACTAGAAATAATGATAACCTCTAGGCCTCAGCTGTGTTTCAGCTCCAGTCCCAGAAAAGCTGCAAAACCAAACATAGCCACACCATGGCTGAAATCAGAACCAGCTGCAATGACTAATGACTCCCTACCCTAGCACACCAATCAGTAGAGACCACTGCTCTGAAAAGACACACCTGAAAAGCTGATGAATATTTTATTGAGATCTTTCCCTGAGACCTCCCCTAAAATCCCCTCCATTAAAAAAACTCTTAAGGCTAAGAACCCAATGCTCTCATGTGTGTGGGCGCTTGCTCTCTCTTCCTCTCCCTCACCCCCTCTCCCTTCCTCACCCTCGCCCTCCCTCTCCCTCCCCAATGCCTTTCCCCCTCTCCTTTCCCCAGGTGTGTTTTCTTTGCCTTTCTTTGTCCTAAAGTCCAAGGGCCCTTCTTTTGTCTTTATAACATGTTTCCTGAGTCCATACAGCTGAGCTGGCTCCCTTCTTCTACCTCTGTGACTTTCTAAATATACTTTCGCTTGTATTTGAGTCTTGGCTTTGAATTCCTTCTTAGTCAAATCTCAAGGAAAGAGGTCTAACATTTGGTGTTATTCATGCTAACAAACCCATTTTTATATTTTTTATTTAAAACAAAAGTTTAATTAATTGGAATTCTAATACTCATACATAACTATTTAAATTATTTTTTACTGACTACAATAGGTACTTGATTCTATTATTCAGATAGATCAAGTTTAATGTCATACAGATTCAGAAGTTATAACACATTTTGTGGTTCTTTTACAGGAAAAAAGATAAGAGGGGTATCATTATGGTCTTAAAAAGTGCAAAGAATTAGTTTATAAAATATGGTTAGGAGATTCTGAAAACTTTTTTGACATACTTATATATAAATTTGTGTATTATTTATGTTACATATTTTTTACTTTATTATTGTTCAATTACAGTTATCTGCATTTTCTCCCCTCCCCTGCCCCCACCCCATCTAAACCCACCTCCCTCCCTTGCTTCCACCCTTCCCCTTGGTTTTGTCTATGTGTCCTTTACAGTAGTTCCTGAAAACCCTTCTCCCCACAGCACCACCACCACCCGCCCCGACTATTGTTAGAGTGTTCTTAATTTCAATGTCTCTGGTTATATTTTGCTTCCTTTTTTCTTTCATTGATTAGGTTCCTGTTAAAGGTGAGATCATATGGTATTTGTCCCTCACCACCTGGATTATTTTGCTTAGCATAATGCTCTCCAGTTCCATCCACGCTGTGGCAAAGGGTATAAGCTCTTTCTTTCTCTCTGCTGTGTAGAATTCCATTGTATAAATGTACCATGGTTTCTTGATCTACTCATTTACTGATGGACATTTGCTTAGGTTGCTCCCAGTACTTGGCTATTATAAATTGTGCTGCTATGAACATTGGGGTGCATCAGTTCTTTTGGATTGGAGTGTCAGGGCTATTATGGTACAATCCCAGCAGTGGAATTGCTGGGTCAAAAGGCAGTTCCATTTTTAGTTTTCTGAGAGAATTCCATACTGTTTTCCACAGTGGCTTCACCAGTCTGCATTCCCACCAACAGTGCAGTAGGGTTCCCTTTTCTCCACATCCTCTCCAACACTTGTCTGTTGCTTTGTTTATGATTCCCATTCTGACTGGTGTGAGGTGGTATCTCATTGTGGTTTCAATTTGCATCTCTCTGATGGCTAGTGAGGCTGAGCATCTTTTCATATGTCTCTGGGCCCTCTGTATGTCCTCCTTGGAGAAGTGCCTGTTTAAGTTTTTTGCCCATTTTTTAATTGGGACAAACCCATTTTTAAATGAAGAAAATGAAGTTCAGAAAAGTTGAGAAACTTGCCAAAAGTCATATGGTAGGAAACAGGTAGAACCCAAATTTAAATCCAAGTCTACATAAACTCATAGGCCTCATTATTTTTATTATCCCAGATAGTCTTGTTTGTCCCCATGAAAGCCATTACAGATCAGACTCAGGTTGGATTTTGTATGTCCAGTCCTGGCACATAGTATGCATCCAATTAATATTAATACTTGTTAAAGAAAAGAAGGAAGGGAGGGAAAGAGAAAGAAAAGAAGGAACAGTGAACCATCCTGCCATTCAATATTAAACTATTTTTAGTAAAATCATAAGTACAAACAGTTAAAGTTAATTTTTACAAGTAAAATACATATAAATGTAAAATGAACATGTGTGCCCAAGGTTTTATTTAATTCACCAAATGAGGGAACCAATAAGATGTTACAAATGGTACAAAAGGAAATTGAAAGAACCATGCATATGTAGAACATAGGAAATGATGAAATAAATTTGTTTAATAGATACAACACTGGTTAATGCCCACAGAGCAATAATCAACTGCATTTCCAGAGTATGCAATTTGCATTTCTATGGACAAGAATCATTTGCATCACTATTTGTATTATGCAACTTTATAGAACTGTAAAATAGCTCAGACATATGAAAGGCAGAGATAACCCAGAAGATAAGCAAAACAGAAGACCCAATATTCTTTCTTTGTCCATTTCAGGCCTTCACAATTTTTGTTTCATTACCTTCTAAAATTTAGAACCACTTAATTCTTAAAGTTCATTGCCACTACCTTACCAGTTGTTTTCATTTAGTTTCCTTTATGGAAGGAGCATTAATCTTCCTGTTCATAGATTTTTTTCTTGTCCAACAGTAAACATTATATCTTGTACGTAGTGCATTATATCATTCAAAACTACATAGCAATTTTGTCTGAGAATAATTAATAAACATGAGAAAATATCTCCCTTGGGTTCAGGATATATTTGATAATCAAGTTAAGTATGAAATGACATTTGCCTACTTAGTGTGAATATTTCTGCTCTGGTGGGTCTAATCTTGCCTTTTTCTTGAGATACAGGAATTGGGTAGGCAGAGGAGAATCCCAGAATGATGGAAGGACCTTCTGTTCATCTGTAGCTTATTAAATAGTCTGGAGAGGGGCAAACCATGGCCAGCACATGTCAGTGCTACACTAAAAGCTATTCGTGAGTAGTATTTTAGGGGGTTTTATAGCAGCTGGTAGAGTGCTGCCCATATAGGATTTTGCTTAGCTCATTTTGAAAAGACACTACCAAACTTTATGCCAGCAATCACATTAGGCTATTGGCTGCATAGGGATTACTCTGTTGTCCTAGAAAATAATAGAAACACAATAAAAAGAGGCTCTTCCCTCTATTTGACCACAGTGGCCTCCTCAGCACAACAGAAGACTTCAGCTTTATTTGTTGAAGTATGTCCAGATTTGGGGGAGAAACATACTTCAAGAAAGTTTTAATTATCCATAAAAACAATGGTACTTTGAATAATTAAAAACCTGGATGATAATAAATAACAACTACTATAATATTACTTTATCACCATATAATTTATATCTAGAATATGTCCAAAGAGGATTTAAGATGATTCAAAATTCATTCAACAAGGATTGTGCTGAATGTAAATATTACATGGTATTCCTTTGAAGAATCTATTTGGGAGAGCAAGTCATAAACAAACTAGATGAAGTACCAAAGGAAGGCAGAGAAAGGAGAGATTAATTCAGCTCAGAGGGCTTCACAAAATTGATCTGAACCTTGAAGGATAAATACAAAGACAAAGAGTAAGGAAGGCTTTTCAAGATGTCTCCTATGTTGAGGAAATACAAGTAGTTTCATCAGTTAAAAGTAGTTACAGTATCTGATGGCAGAGCAGGGAGCTAACATAGTAAGGGGAACATAATGCCCAAAATACAAAGGGCATTATCATGAAGGGCATTGAATGCCATGTTCAAGCTTTTATACCTACCTAATTGGTAATAGGGAGACAGCAAGATTAAAAAATAGGAGAGGTACCTAGAAGTCATATAAAAAAAGACTTTTAAGAAGGAAATAGATAATGGCACCAAAGGCCACAAAGTGATCATGGGGGGTAATATTTGAATTTTGCTGCTCAACATCGAAAGCATTTTTTTTTTTTTGTACTTGAGGGAAAATTCTGCTTTAAGTGAAGGGCAAAGGGCCATGCCTCCACTAGAGAAACTACACAGCAGCCAGAGTTTATTGAAACAAGTGACCTAGGTTCAGGCAACTGGATATTCCACCCAGTATTTTTCATTCTCAAGTGAGGATAAAAATGTATAGTGACAGCTCACAATTCATGCTCAGTGACTGTGGAAGTGTCCAGTGTTCACCAGCACTTAACTGAAGTATAACTTGGCCATGGGACCTGTTACTCAGCTTCCTTTGTTTTTTATCCATTGTCCAGTCCTGTTTCTCTAGCACTCCTGTTGGTTCTGTAAGCTACCGAAAGTCCTTCTCATACATTTCTTTTTGGTTTAGGCCAGCAAGACACAGTTTCTAATGCTTATATCTATAAGCCCACACCAATACCCAAGATAGAAAGTAGATTTTGATTGTGGTAACTGGATGAGCATTTGTTTCCTTACTGACAGTAGTTTCAATAGGATGATGAGGCAGTAGACAGACAAACTGAACTAGAATAAGAGTCCAATGGGAAATAAGGAAAATGGATGCACAAATATACACCACTTTTTCAAGTAATTTGTCAGTGAATAAAGAAAGATAAAGAGGAAAAGCCAGAGTTGAAGAATACCTTTTTTCCCCATTTTCCCCCAATAAAAAGGTATAAGAATCTTTGTAAGCTGAATGATACTCCAGTTAGAAAAAATGATTATAGAAGAGAGGCAAGTGAAAACAAAGAAAATTTAAAAGTTCAATGGGAGGGGCTTTGACAGTTTTCACACCCAATAGGATACATTTTATCTATGAAGAACTGAAATAAATGAGGAAGTGCATTTATCTCAATTAAGGAAGACAGTAAAAGGTTAAAACACTTTAAGTGCAAAAAAATTATTTATGGAGTAATTTTTCAATACTACTCATATTCAATAATCCACATATGACACCAATCAAAAATATTTTACAAGTAGCACAGCCATATAATCTATAGAAGAACTTCTTAAGAAAATCTATGACCATAATATTGAACTAATCCAGTGAAGGCATTTTTGTAGGAAGCTAAGACAATGCAGTTTAGGCATAGAGATTTCTGGTCATCTGACTTACTAAAAATAGAACTTAAAGTGAATAGAATAAACAAATCATATATAATTTGCCTCATAAAATAACATGCTAACCACCTACAAAATTCCTATTCATTCTTCAAGAGTTGGCATGCGTGGCCTCCTTTTTTAGAGCCTTTCTCTACACATGAAAGAGACACATAATTTTGCTTTAGTGTCTTTGTGGCACTGTCTATATCTCACCATACATGGCAAACTCCCTGGAGATAGTGATGACATAGAACCCAATATCTACTACAGTACTCAGTACATAATAGGAGCGCAACAAATTCCATTTGAGTGGGTTAATGTGCAAATGAAATTTTATTACATACCAGTTATGTTAGCCAAGCAACTGATAGGGTCCGACTAGTTTAATGTTATACTCTACAATAAAGATTTAGAGCGTAGATTCTCTGCAGCTCACTAAAGAAGGATCCATACTGTCTCAGTGGTTTTGTTGTTTGAAGTTTTGGAAGGTGAAATAGAGTATGTTCTCTTATATTAAGAGTATTAAAATGCTACAATTTAAGAAAGAAATGGTATCATTGTAACTCTAACATCTTGGATAATAACTTTATATATCATATAGAAATAGCATATATTCTACTTTTGCTAGTGACTTGTACTTTATATCATAAATAACTTCCATACAGTAGTAGATTCGGAATTTATGAATGAGAGGAGGCTTGCAGCAGTACTCTGGTTGGGTGAGTTCACATGTGTGTGGTGAGCAGAGACTAGGTTCTAAAGGACTCGACTGAAGCCATGCCTGCATTCCATGCATACCATTTTTATGTCGATTGTATGTTCAATGTTTGGTGGTTTGGGGAGATTTTGAAAATTTGGGAAAATGTTGCTGTATCCTCATCCAAATGGTTAAAAAAAAAAAATGGGTCTTCCTTTGGGGCCATTACTTTCCTAATTAAGACCTTGATTATGCTGATATGTTAATATATAATAAATGATCTTTATGAAAAATTATGTTATCTTAAATATTTTAGAACAAAAAGAAGACTATGGAAAAGTGTAAACACATATCGACTAAAATATACTTTCCCAGTATTAATGATAAATATAATACAGAGCTGGGTTAGCAGCATTTTCCTATATATCACAGCGCTGCGTGCTTCCTTATATCCTACTTAACTAGAACTGCCTGCTTCCTTGTTAGCCTCTCCCACTAGGTTCTGAGCATCTTGCAGAAGAGGCTGTCTCTTAATTATCTATGTTTCCTTCATGCCTAACCCAGTCCTTGGCATTGAGTAAGCATTAAATAATTTTTTGAGTGAACAAATATATGTAAAGTACATGCCCTCATCAAGTTAAAAAAAGGTCAAAGATGATCTTTTAAAGATGTACACTATGTGAATCTTTCGTTGGCCTTCTATTTGAAGACTAAATTAATTGTTATCTAACACCATTTTTTCACATAACTGTTCCATTTTTTACCATTTACATCTTGTTTAATCAGAGTGTCTGCCATGTCTAATCAAAAATTTAAAAATTCAAATGTTTTTTCTTTCCCTCTCGATCAAATTGCTCTGCAGTAACAGGGAAAAATTATTACAAATGACATACATTTAAAAAATAAATGACTCATTTAATTTCTAGGTTTAGACATAACAAAATTTATAATCATAAAAGTCCATGCAGTTATTATGCATAACTTGCTTTAGGACCCCAGTAAGAATTCAAGGCCAAGGTCAGAAACATCACCTGTGAAACTGTAACCAACAATAACATATACAAAATGGAAATGATTAACCATTTGCAGAAGTAGCATATCCCATGAGGTACTGATTCATCCGTATATCTGGTATAGTGCCCCTCAGTAAGCTGATATAAAAATACCCACTAAGGTGAGATCAAGATGGCTGCAGCATAAGTGGAAGCTTCACTAACCTCCACCCAGGACCAAACTGGAATTACAACTAAATTATGGAAAAATCATCCTGAATCGCTTCTCGGCCTTTTGGCTAAGATCAAGTGAAAAATCATACTGAATAACCAACTGAACTCTAGCTGGAGAGAAGCCTTATAACCAAGGACAGATGAGAGAGAACACTTCACCACAATGTGACTGGTAGGGAGTGCAGAGGAGATGTGAGAAGGCTGGTTGGGCTCCCATGGGCAGCAGCTAAAGTTCCAGAGGGATATTTCAGCAGCCAGGGGGTTCCCCCTGAGAAATGTGGGATCTAAACCCAAGCTGGGCTCCCCAGCCTACAGCACCAGAACCAGGAAAGGAAACCAAATAACACACAGCTCTGAAAGCAGCAGGGTTTGTGTCTACCAGGGAGAGATGGTTAGAGACACAGAGAGCCTCTTAAAGGGTCAACACAAAAAATAGCATTTGCAGCCACTTACCCTGGGCTCTGGCAGAGGGAGGACAGAGTGGAATAAAACCATGAGAAGAGAGTCTGAGGTTGGTAGCTCTGGGGAGAGAGCTGAAGGGATAGCCAAAATGTTCACTGTGCTCAGTCATTCCCCATACTGCAGAAGACATCTTTCTTGGGCCAAGCACTACTCTCCAAGTGGCATCAGCCTGAGGAGTAGTCCCACCTGCAGAACATAAGTGGGGCTGCTGAGAGTACAGCTGGAGGTGATTTCAGTGTTTAAACTAAACAGAAAGCCTACAGGCAGAGGTGGATCTCTGGGAGCTTTGGAACTTTAGCTGACTATCCCCCAGGCACAGTGATGGTAAAAGCTGGCTTTGGTACACAGCTTGTTTCTTTCTGCATGCAAACAGGACAGGCAGGAGCCAGAGCTGTGGATCACTGACAGCTCCAAACAGGTTGCCCAGGAGCAGTCACGGACAGTGTCGGACTTAGGTCTAAACTAGATTCTTTGCAGATCTATGTAATAGATAGAAACAAACGCTTAGAGGCAGTCAAAATGGGAAGACAAAAAAATAAATAAATAAACAAGTCCCAAATGAAAGAATAATGGAATTCTCCAGAAGAAGAACTAAATGAAATGGAGGTAAGCAATTTATCAGAGAGATATTTTAGGGTAATGAATGTAAGGATACTTAAAACATGAAAAAAGACATAGAAACCATTAAAAATGACCAATCAGAAATAAATAATGCAATATCTGAAATAAATAATACCCTGAAAGAAATAAACAGTAGGATAGATAAAGCAGAGGATCAATGAGTGATTTGGAGGACAAGGTAGAAAAAAACACCCAAGCAGAAAAACAAAACAAAAAGAATTTTAAAATAGAGAGGAGAGCTTCAGAAAGTTTGAAGACAACAAAAAGAGTAACAACATTTGCATCATGGGAATACCAGAGGGAGAAGAGAGTAAGCAAAAGATCAAGAACCTATTTGAAGAAATAATGACCAAAAACTTCCCTAACATGGAGAAGGAAAAAACAAACAGCCCCACGAAGTGCAAAGTCCCAAACAAGATGGACCAAAGAGGCCCAAACTAAGACACATCGTAATTAAAATGGCAAAGCTTAAAGACAAGAAGAGACTCTTAAAAGCTGCAAGATAAAAGCAATCGGTTACCTTTAAAGGAGCACCAAATAGACTGTCATCTGATTTCTCAACAGGAACATTTCAGGCCAGAAGGGATTTGCATGAAATATTCAAGGTGATGAAAAGCAAGAACTTATACCAAGACCACTTTATCCACCAAGGCTTCATTTAATATTGAAGGAGAAATAAAGAGCTTCCCAGGCAAGAAAGAACTAAAGGAGTTCGTTAACAAAACAGTACTGCAACAAATGTTAAAGGGCATGCTTTAAAAGAAAAATGCTCTCCAGTTCCATCCTTGTGGTCACAAATGATAGGAGCTCCTTCTTTCTTTCTGCTGTGTAGTATTCCATTGTGTAAATGCACCATAGTTTTTGATCACCATTTACTGATGGGCACTTAGGTTGCTTCCAGCACTTGGCTATTGTAAATTGTGCTGCTATGAACATTGGGATGCATAGGTTCTTTTGGATTGGTGTTTCAGGGTTCTTAGGATATAATCCTAGCAGTGGAATTGCCTAGTCAAAGGCAGTTCCATTTTTAGTTTTCTGAGGAAATTCCATACTTTTTTCCATAGTGGTTTCACCAGTCTGCAATCTCACCAACACTGTACTAGGGTTCCCTTTTCTCAATAACCTCTCCAACACTTGTTGATTGTTGCTTTGTTTCTGATGGCCATTATCACCGGTGTGAAGTGGTATTTCATTGTGGTTTGGGACTGGAAAGCATTATGCTAAGTGAAATAAGCCAAGCAGTAAAAGACAAATACCATATGATCTCACCTTTAACTGGAACCTAATCAACAAAACAAACAAGCAAGCACAATATAACCAAAGACATTGAAATTAAGAACAAACTGACAGTAACCACAGGGGAGAAGGGAAGGAATAATGGGGGGAAAAGGGTGAAGGGTTTACAGGAACAAACTATAAAGGATACATGGACAAAAACAAGGCGGGGTGGAAACAGGGGAGGGAGGTGGGGATGGCTGGGGTGGTGGGGAGGAGTGGGAGGAAAAGACAGAAAACTGTACTCGAACAACAATAAAATTCAAAAAGTATTTAATAAAAAATAAAATAAAGAAGAACAAGAGAAAGAAAAAAGAGTAAAAAAGCTTAAAATTAAATAGCAATAAGCACATCTATCAATAATCACTTTAAATTTAAATGGCTTAAATGTTCCAATCAAAAGAAATAAGATCACTGAATGGATAAGAAAAGAAGACCCATATATACGCTGTCTCCAAGAGACTCACATCAGATCAAAAGATACACAAAGACTAAAAGTAAAGGGATGGAAAAAGATATTTTATGCAAATAGAAGGGGGAGAAAAAGTTAGGGTAGGAGTACTTATTGACAAAATAAACTATAAACCCAAGGCTATTGTAAGGAACAAAGAAGGACACTACATAATGAGAAAAGGAACAATCTAACAAGAGGATATAATCCTAGGAAACATTTATGCACCCAGCATAGGACCCAACACTTAACTATATAAGGTTAACCTTGATGGGCATAAAGGGAGAGATCCACAGAAATACAGTCATTGTGGGGAATGTTAACACCACACAGACTTCAATGAATAGAACTTCCAGATAGAAAATCAACAAGGAGACAGCAACCTTAAATGACACAATAGATAAAATGAATTTAATTGATAATTTCAGAGCATTTCACCCCAAAGCAACAGAATATACAAACTTTTCAAGAACACAAGGAACGTTTTCTAGGATAAACCACTTGTTAGGACACAAAACAAGTCCCAGTAAATTTAACAAGATTGAAATTACATCAAGCATCTTCTCTGACCACAATGCTATGAAACTAGAAATCAATCACAAAAAGAAAAATGAAAAATACACAAAATCATGGAAGCTAAATAACATGTTATTAAATAATGAAAAGGTCAACGGTGATATCAAGGAAGAAATCAAAAAATATCTTGAAATAAATGAGAATAACGACACAACAATCCATAATCTGTGAGACACAAGGATAGCAATCCAAAGCAGGAAATTCACGGCATTACAGGCCTATCTCAAGAAAAAAGAAAAAGCTGAAATAAACAATCTAACTTTACACTTAAAGAAACTTGAAATAGAACTACAAACAAAACAAAAAGTGAGTAGAAAGAAGGAAATGATAAAGATCAGGGCAGAAGTAAATGAAATGGTGTTGGGAACTGCCCTGCCTGGTTTCAGAAGCTGTAACCCTCCATGGCTTAAGGCTGAGTAAAAAGACCTTGGGGCCATAAGCCAGTCAGGAGACAAAGATTATCTCCCTGGTAGAGGCGCCACCTATTCCCCCTTTTACTTCACCCTGCTTGGCCCCAGGCAGATGACTGGTTAGCCAATGATGGGTCACATTCCTCAAGGGAGGGATGACCTAAGACAGGCATGGTCTCAAAGGGGCCCTCAGGGAAGGACTTGGGGGGCTATAGAAAAAGGGGCTGATGGACCATAACCCCTCAGCTTTGACATAGCCTGAGTCTTCATTCTGTCTGCAAGAAATCTCCTAATCTCTCGGCTGCCTTATTTCCCCTGCTTGACTTAAGCCTGCAACAATGCTGGAGGGCAGTGCAGTCCTGGGTGGGAACGGGTGGTTCCCTGGGGGTGATCAGGCCTAGGAAAGAATACATAAAATCCTGTGAAACCTGCTTTGCTAAGAATGCCCTAAATTTAAATAACTGTCCAAACATAAAATGAGTTTGTTTCCCAAAGTTTTATGGCCCTTTAGTTAACTGACCCTGACTCAGAATAAGCCCTCATAGTTCCTTGAATGTTATTTATTGTTTGATCATTACTGCCTGACAATGACTGATGAGCTTTACCTGTATTCCTATGCAAATTAAACCCAATAAAAGCCCAATGAGGAACAGGCTACTGGCCCTTCTCCTTTGAGAGATCATCCACTTTTCCTCCCCAAGCAGATCATGTCTTGATAGACTTATTCTCATCTGTGGAAGATGGGGGGCTTTGTGGGTGGAGTCCCTCCACAAAATGGAGTCCAAAAAATGATACAAAACATCAATGAATCCAACTGCTGGTTCTTTGGAAAGATAAAAAATATTGACAAACCTTTAGTCAGACTCATTAAGAAAAAGAGAGAGAATCCAAAAGAATAAAATAGGAAATGAAAGAGGAGAAATAACTGACACCAAAGAAATACAAAGGACTGTAAGAAAATATCATGAACAACTATATGCCAACAATGGAAAACCTGGATGAAATGGGTAAATTCCTAGAAATATACAATATTCCAAAACTAAACAGGAAGAATCAGAGAATCTGAATAGACAGATTATACCTAGTGAAATTGAAGCAGTAATAAAAAACTCCCAACTAACAAAGCCCTGGTCCGATGGCTTCACAGGTGAATTTTACCAAACATTCTGAGAACTACCACCTCTCCTTCTCAAACTGTTACAAAAAATTCAAGAGGAGGGAAGACTCCCAAGCTCATTTTATGAGGTCAGCATTATCCTAATTGAAAAACCAGATAAAGACACTACAAGAAAAAAAAATTAGGTCAAAGAGACTTCCTGCTAAGATGGAGGTGTAAGTAGATACACTTTGCTTTCTTGCACAACAAAAAAGACAACAACAAATTTAAAAAACAAAAACAATGAGAATTGTGAGAAAATAGAACTGTATGGAAGTCTGACAACCAAGGAATTAAAGAAGAAACATTTATCCTGACTGTTAAGAGAGGCAGAGATAGGCAGCAGGAGCAGACAGGACATGTGGCAATGCGAAAGACTGGGCCAGATGAGGCAGTGTCTGATGGACTGGGCAGTCCCACATTAGTGTATGGATAAGCTGGCAGGAACAACTGGGGAGCTTGACAAAAAACACAACCCAGGGCTCCACCATGGGGAACTAAAGCCTCAGAACCTCTGGCTGTAGAAACCTATGGGGTTTGCAGCAGCGGGAGAAACTCCCGGCCTCACAGAAGAGATTGTTAGAGAGACCCACGAGGTCCTAGAAGGTACATAAGTCAACCTGTCTAGGAATCAGCACCAGTAGGGCCCAATTAGCTTGTGAGTAGTGGAGGAAATGACTGAAAGAGGGACAAGAGCCGAGCAAGCTTCATTGTTCCCACTCTGACCCCTCCCCCAGTGACAGTGCCACAACGCAGCAAAATGGGTTGCCCCAACCTGGTGAATACCTAAGGTTCCACCCTTTACAATGTAACAGCTGCACCAAGACAAAGAAATATGGTCCAAATAAAGAACAGATCAAAACTCTAGAAAAAGAACGAAGTGATGAGGACATAGACAACCTGTCAGATGCAGAGTTCAAAACACTGGTAATTAGGATGCTTATATAAATGATTAATTACGGACACTAAATAGAGGAAAAAATGAAGGCTATGCAAAGTGAAATAAATAAAAATATACAGGGAACCAACAGTGAAGGGAAGGAAACTAGGACTCAAATCAATGATTTGGAACAGAAGACCAGAACAAAATGAAAAAACAAGAATTAAAAAAAATGGGAGAGGCTTAGGAACCTCTGGGACAACTTTAAGTGTTCCAACATCTGAATCATAGGGGTGCCAGAAGGAGAAGAGGAAGACCAAGGGATTGAACACTCATTTGAAAAACTAATGAAGGAGAACTTCCCCAATCTGGCAAAAGAAATAGACTTCTAAGAAGTCCAGGAAGCTCAGAGAGTCCCAAAGAAGTTGGACCCAAGGAGGAACGCACAAAGGCACATCATGATTAAATTACCCAAGATTAAAGATAAGGAGAGAATCTTAAAAGCAGCAACAGCAAAGGACACAGTTACCTACAAAGGAGTCCCGATAAGGCTGTCAGCTGATTTCTCAAAAGAAATCTTACAGGCAAGAAGAGGCTGGAAAGAAATATTCCAAGTCATGAAAGGCAAGAACCTACATCCAAGATGTCTCTATCCAGAAAACTATCATTTAGAATGGAAGGGCAGATAAAGTGCTTCCAGATAAGGTCAAGTTAAAGGAGTTCACTATCACCAAGCCTTTATTTTATGAAATGTTAAAGGGACTTACCTAAGAAAAAGAAGAAGATCAAAACTATGAAGAGTGAAATGACAACAAACTCACAACTATCAGCAACTGAACCTGAAAAACAAAAGCAAAAACAAACTAAGCAAACAACTAGAACAGAACAGGAAGAAAATCACAGAAATGGATATCACATGGAGTGTTATCAGCGGGGAAGGGTAGAGGGGATAATGGGGGGAAAAGGGTACAGGGAATAAGAAGCATAAATGGTGTGGATACAAAAAGACAGGGGAGAGTTAAGAATAGTATAGGAAATGTAGAAGCCAAATAACTTATATGTATGACCTATGGAAATGAACTAAGGAATGCTGTTGGGAGGGGAGGTTCAGACTGAGGGGGATAAAGGGGAAAAAAGGATGGTATAACTGTAATAGCATAATCAATCAAATATACTTAAAAATTATAGGCCCCTGGCTGGCGTAGCTCAGTGGACTGAGCGTGGGCTATGAACCAAAGGGTCACTGGTTAATTTCCCAGTCAGGGTACATGCCCCAATGGGGGCCACGTGAGAGGCAACCACACATTGATGTTTCTCTCCCTCTCTTTCTCCCTTCCTTCCTTCTCCTCTCTCTAAAAATAAATGGATAAAATCTTTAAAAAAAAATTATAGGCCAATATCCCTGATGAATATAGATACCGAAATCTTCAGTAAAATATTAGTAAACTGAATACAGCAATGTATCAAAAGATCATATAACAAAATCAAGTGAGATTTATTCTGGGAATGCAAGGTTCATACAACATTCACAAATCAATAAATGTGATACACCATATAAACAAAATGAAGGATAAAAAGACACATGATTACATCAATAGATGGAGAAAAAACATTTGATAAAACCAACACCCATTTATGATAAAATCTCCTAAAAGTGGGAATAGAGGGAACATACCTAAATATAATAAAGGCCATATATGAGAAACCCACTGCCAGCCTCATACTCATTGGGCAAGAACTGCAAGCATTTCCCTTAAGATCATGAACAAGACAGGAATGTCTACTTTCACCTTTGTTATTCAACAGAGTATCAGAAGTCCTTGCCATAGCAATCAGACAAAAATAAGAAATAAAATGTTTCTGAATTGAAAAGGAAGACGTAAAACCATTTTATTTGTAGATGACATGATACTGGATATAGAGGATCCTAAAGATTCCACCACAAATTAGAACTGATAAATAAATTCAGTAAAGTAGCAAGATAAAAAATTAGTATCCAGAAATCTGTCGAATTTTTATATGTCAATAATGAACTATCTGAAAGGGAAATTAAGAAAACAATCACATTCACAATTGCTTCAGAAAGAATAAAATATCTAGAAATAAACATAACCAAGGACATAAAAGACTTATACTTGGAAAGTTAAAAGACACTGAAGAAAGACATTGAAGAAGATACAAATAAACGGAAGCACATACCATGCTCATGGATATGAACAATTAATAGCATTAAAATTTCCATGCCACCCAAAGCAATCTATAGATTCAATGCAATGCCTATCAAGATACCAATGACATAATCACAGAACTGGAACAAATATTTCAAAAATTTATATGGAATCACATTACCAAATATCAAACTATAATATAAGGCCATAGTAATCAAAACAGCATGATACTGTCATAAGAACAGTCACATAGATCAATGGAACAGAATAAAGAGCCTAGGAAAAAAACCCACACCTTTATAGTCAATTCATATTCAACAAAGACTGAACAACAATAAAGTAATTTAAATTTTTTTTAAAAAGCTATCAGCTCAAAAAAAAATATTCATCAGAGGAAGCAAGCACATAAAATGGGCTAAAGATAGTTTATTCAATAAATGGTGTGAGGTAAATTGGATGGATACATGCAGAAAAATGAAACTAGACCACCTTCTTACCCACACACAAGAATAAATTCAAAATGTATTAAAGACTTAAACAATAGACCTGAAATCATTAAAATCCTAGAAGAAAACACAGGCAGTAAAATCTCAGACATTGCTCATACCAACATTTAATCTGATATGTTTCCTCAAGGAAAAAAATGAAAAAATAAGCAAATGGGGCTATATCAAATTAAAAAGGTTTTGTGTAGCAAAGGAAACCATCAACAAAATAAAAGGACAACATGCAGAATGGGGGAACATATACACCAATACATCTCATAAGGGGTTAATATCCAAAATGTATAAAGTACTTATAAAACTCAACACCAAACAAAAAAAATCAATTTAAAAAATGAGCAAAAGACCTGAATAGACACTTCTCCAAAGAGAACATACAGATGGCCAATAAATGTATGAAAAGATGCTGAACATCTCTAAACATCAGTGAAATGCAAATTAAACCACAATGAGATATCATCTCACACCTGTCAGATTGGCTATCATCAGTAGATGAACAAACAACAAGTGCTGGTGAGGATGTGGAAAAAAGAGAACACTTTTATACTGTTGTGGGAATGTAGATTGGTGTAGCCACTGTGGAAAGCAGTGTGGCGATACCTCAAAAAATTAAAAATGAATCTGCCTTTTGACCCAGCAATCCCTGGGGATATATCCAAAGAGACCCAAAACACTAATTTGAAAGAACATAATCATCCCTATGTTCATTGTAGCATTATTTACAATTGCCAAGATATGGAAGCAGCCCAGGTGTCTATCAGTAGATGAGTGGATAAAACCACTATGGGACATTTACCCAATGGAATACTACTCTGCTATAAAAAAAGAAGAAAATTTTATCCTTTGCAACATTTTGGATGGACCTGGAGAACATTATGCTAAGTGAAATAAGCCAGTCAGAGAAAGACAAAAACCATATGATTTCACTCATATGTGGAATCTAATAAACAAACTGACCTAATAGCAAAACAGAGACAGACTCATAGGTGGAGAGCAAGCTTACAGCTATGGGGGCTAGAGGTTAAAAAGTGTAGGGATGGAGAAAAAAAGAAAAAGTACTCATGGTCATGGACTACAGTGTGGTGATTGTGGGTAAAGGGCATAGAACAGGAATAAATGGTAATGGAAAAAATATAATAAAATACCCACAAAATGGCATGACATGGGCAATGACCACTGAAGATTATCTTCCAGGTAAATTTCTCATGGAAAATGTAAGAAAGGATGTAGGTTCATATCTCATTCTCTTCTGAGATCAGTTAGTGTGGTAGGTTCCCCCACAGTATAATCAGCCTGTTGCTGAACTGATAAGGACATTTCTAAACCTACTAAGCATCATGGATCCATGGTGATCACACAGTCATTCAGACATCTGTAAGCTCAGTCTTAATTTTCCCACAAACCTCTCTCTTATCTTCTTACCTTCAACATTGTAAAGAGTCACTGGGTTATTGAGCGGCGAGAAAAGTGTCCCCTAAGAAAATACAAAAGACCCTGCTAAGACAGGCATGCCTTTCTCAACATACCAGCACCCCACTTGACAAGGTGATGAAGGAATTTTTTTCTCCATTAAACCTGTTCATTGTAAAATTTAATATTAATGGAAACTGTACTTCTGGGAAAGGGCAATCAAAAATCCTAGATGTCTCAATATTTCAGTAAATCTACAATGCTCATGAAGCAAATAAATAATTTCTGACATGTTAAACCCAGATCTCTCAGAGTACAAAATGTAGCTTGTTATATTTCTTCAATATTTTTTTTTATCTGTGGGACAGATTGTGACTGAGTACAATATGCATCAAACTGCATTTCATAATTCTATCCTATGACTCATTCTCTCAACAAGACAGTTGCCTCCAGACAAATGAAATGGCTTTAAATTTAAGCAAACAGAAGCTCCCCAGCTTCCAAGCAACACCACAATGTCTTGAGCATAATAGCAAACCAGTTGCTTTTCCAGGAGTCCTACAATTAATAGAGGCTGCCTTGAAGGACACCCTTAGAGACACTTGATAGACTGTACGGCCATCTGTTCTGCACAATGCAAAAGAAATCACTGCATCCAAACCGAGGGTCACTGTAGACAACTTCCAAGTTGACTTCTAATTCTAAAACCACTGTAAAAGATTATGTAGAACACAATCGATATGAGTGCCACTTAAAATTTCTCTTCTTCAAGATAAATATCTACATCAGCTTACAAAAAAACAAATTACATTGGCCAACCCAATTAAAAGAAGCAGCAATTTGAAAGACAATGCCTAAAACAAAAGTCGCTTAAGGAGATTATGAGAATGTTCCTGATGCGCAAAGCTGTTTCCTGAAGAAGAAATGGCAATTCTCCTCAGGAAAACACTGGCATTGATGTTTCCTGCTCTTTAAAAATAACACAAATGTGTAGGAGTCTTTTTTTCTTTATGAAACGAATGTTTTATTGCTAGGTCTCCTTGGAGAAATATAGTTTTTGTGATTTTAACTAGCATCTGAAATCTATTTTTGTGGCTTAACAAGAGAAGCAACACTACCATCATGTGGTAAAAGAGATTAAATTTATTTTTTTTAAAGAAAGATTTCCAGTCAGAGACGAAATTTAAATCCACAAATAAAAGTCCCACACAAATGCATCTTCATTCTTATATCATTTGTATAAATTCCTGTCTCTCATTAAGTAATTTATAACTCATAATAGAGAAAAAATTTATATGAATTAGGAAACTGTAATTAATTTTTTCATTTAACTTTGATTGTTAGTACTGGTTTCCTATTTCTTTGTGCATTATCAGTAAAACGAAAGAAAAAACTGAAAGCCCAGAAAAGTATTGCTGATTTTACTGCATCATACATCCTTAAACAAACAAGCAAGCAAAGGGCTCCATAAAGTTAATCAAGTAAAAAACAAAATATAGATTTTTATTATAAGGTACTTTCACATGAATTAATTTCTTTTAATTTTTTCTTTTATTGATTCTAGAGAGAGAAGAAGGGAGGGAGAAAGGGAGGGAAAGAAACCCTGGTGTAAGAGAGAAACATCAAACAGTTGCCTCTTCCATGTGCCCTGACTAGGGAATGAACCCACAACCCAGGCATGTGCCCTTACCAGAAATAAAACCCACGACCTTTTGGGTTGCAGGATGACTCCCAAACAACATAGCCACACCAACCATGGCCACATGCATTATCTAAACTGATCCTGACAATAACCCTCTAATATCAATAATATCCCCATTTTACTCAGAGGAAACTAAGATACAAAGATAATATTTTACTCCTCAGGAACAACACCTGCAACATGGTGATGGTTTTGCAACAGAGTCCTTGGCACATTCCACAAGGGGCTCTGAGCTTACTGTCCCCAGGGTGGGCATAATCTTGGACAAGACAGTTTCCTTCTGCAAAGGGTATTCCAAGAGAGGGACTAACCGTGGCCTACCATCAGACAAGCAACAGCTAGAAAAAGGAGAGTTTTGTTCCAGTAGACAGGATCTACGCCTCTCTACCTCAGTACTGATCCGTTCTTTAGTTGTGAGAACTAATTATACATGTGGACAGCCATGCACTGTTATTTGTACTTTGCTTAATGCTTGATGTACTGAACTCCTATCCCCATTAACCAAATTTTGAAAACTAATTTGTCTCAAGAATTTAAACAATAACTACATATTTTACTCAATAAATTACTTTAAACAATTTCAACTGCTATTGTGGCTAAGTCACCAAATACTTTCCTTTAAATATTAGACAAACAAGTACAAACACAAAGATTACAAACTCATCTTTGTACAGAATACCTAATGACCTAAAGCATCAACATCAAAGATATAAATTATTTCTTTACTGTTCCCATACTTTTCAGAGTTGCTTTATTTATATTGATAATTTTCTAGAATTTCAGTATCATTTTTATTCCTTCATAAGAATCCAGGTGCAGAATCTGATTGGGATATCACGCTTGGTGGGTTACTTATAAATGAGTTAAAGACACCACTCTTCATAAGTTTGAGGCCATTTTTAATTGAATTTATTCGGGTAACACTGGCTGACAAAATTATACAGGTTTCAGGCGCACAATTCTACAACACATCATCTGTACACTGTATTGTGTGTTCACCACTCCAAGTCAAGTTTCCATCCAACACCATTTACCCCCCCTATACCCTCTTCCACCTCCCCCCCATCCTCTCCTCCCTCCAGCAATCACCACACTGTTGTCTGGGTCCATGAGTTTTTTCTCTCTTCATTTTATTTTTTGCTCAATCCCTCCACTCCCCTCACTCAGCACCCCCACAGCTTTCAGTTGGCTCTCTATGTCTGTGAGTCTATTTCCATTTTGCTTATTAGTTGATTTTGTTCATTAGATTCCACATTATGAGTGAAATCACATGGTATTTGTCTTTCCCTGACCGGCTTATTTCACTTAGCATAATGTTCTCCAGGTCAATCCAAGCCTGAGACCATCTCTAATGTGAAGATTTGCCCATTAAAACATATATTTTTTAAGTTTCTGACATTTGCCTTTAATTTATGAAAGTTGGTGTTTTTTCCAAAATGATCATTCTTTTAATTTTGCATAAATGACAGTTCCTGATTCACTGTTCTTTTAATATAATTATCAACACAAAATAATTTTGAATTTTAATACCTGCATTTACTATGAGTGTTTTACTATAATTACCAGAGACATTAGAGGTTTCATCTTACAGGATGCAACAAATTGAGTCTCTGTAATTAGCCATCCTAGTCAGGACACCTGGCTAATTTGTCATTTGGAAATATCATAATGAACTTTCTTTATAAGTTTGAACTTTCACATATGATATGTCTTTTTACATATTTAGGTCTTATTCAATAATGTCTTTCAATAAGGTGTTGTGTTTTCCCCATAATAAATTGTCTGTTATATTCAAAAACATTGGGTTGTTATTGCAAATATCTTCTTATATTACAGTTTCTAATTATTTTGATAGTATATAAAATAAAATTGATTTAAATATCAATATTACATATTACAACCTTGAAAACTCTCATTACTTTTAATAATTTCTCTGTAGACTTTTGGTTTTTCAAGTAGACAATTATATAGGCTGAAAATAATAATGAAGTTTTTTCTATGTATTCCAAAGGTTATTTTAATTCACTTATTGAAAAGGCTAGCAACTAGGAAAATGCTGAATTAAAGTGGTGACATCAGGCATCTAAATCTTGTTTCTGAATTTAAGGAAATTCTCTTGGGAGCAATGTGTGGTGTGAAATTTTGTCCACCCCCAACTTCCATATTCAGTCACCTTACCATTGTCCATGTTCATGGGTCTTTCATATATGTTCTTTGATCTCTTCACCTTCTTTCAATCATAGAAATTTTTAAAATTCTATTTTGTTTATTATGCTATTATATTTGTCCTGAATTTTTTCCCCTTTGCCCCCCTCCACTCAGCAGCCCCCATTCCCTCAGGCAATCCTCATACCTTGTTCATGTCCATGGGTCATGCATGAAAGTCCTTTGGCTTCTCCATTTCCTATACTGTACTTTATATCCCCATGGCTATTCTGTAACTACTTATTTGTACTTCTTAATTCCCTCACCTCCTCACCCATTCCCCTACAACCGCCCCCCTTCTGGTAACCATCAAAACAATCTCTGTATCCGTTATTCTGTCTCCATTCTTCTTGTTTGCTTAGTTTGTTTTTTAGATTCAATTGTTGATAGATATGTATTTTTGCCATTTCATTGTTCATAGTTTTGATCTTTTTCTTAAACAAGTCCCTTTAACATTTCATATAACAAAGGCGTGGTGATGATGAACTCCTTTAACTTGACCTTATCTGGAAAGCTCTTTATCTGCTCTTCCATTCTAAATATCTTTACTGAGTAGAGCAATCTTGGCTGTAGGTCTCCGCTTCTCATGACTTTTAATTTCTTGCCAACCACTTTTAGCCTGCAAAGTTTCTTTAGAGAAATCAGATGACAGTCTTATAGGAACTCCCCTGTATGTAACTAACTTCTTTCCTCTTGCTGCTTTTAAGATCTCTTTTTATCTTTAACCTTTGGCATTTTTTAAAATTTAAGCCAAGGAAGCTCAGAGAGTCCCAAAGAGGTTGGACCCAAGGAAGCACACACCAAGACACATCATAATTAAATTACCCAGGATTAACGATAAGGAGAGAATCTTAAAAACAGCAAGAGGAAAGGAGAGAGTTACCTACAAAAAAGTTCCCATTAGACTGTCAGCTGATTTCTCAAAATAAACCTTGCAGGCAAGAAGGGGCTGGAAAGAAGTATTCAAAGTCATGAAAGGCAAGGACCTACATCCAAGATGACTCTATCCAGCAAAGCTATCATTTAGAATAAGTGATAAGGGCAGATAAAGTACTTCCAAGATAAGGTCAAATTAAAAGAGTTCATTATCACCAAGCCCTTATTATATGAAATGTTAAAGGGACTTATCTAAGAAACAGAAGATCAAAAATTATGAAAGTAAAATGACAACAAACTCACAACTATCAACAACAGTAACAGAATCACAGAAATGGAGATCACATGGAGGGTTATCAGTGGGGAAGGGTAGGAGGAGAATGGAGGGGAAAGGTACAGGAAATAAGAAACATAATTGGTAGGTACAAAATAGATAGGGGAAAGTTAAGAATAGTATAAGAAATAGAAAAGCCAAAGAACATATATGTACAACCCATGGACATGAACTAAGGGGTGGGGGGAAGGCTGGGGGATGGGCATCAGTGTAGGGAGAAGGGGGATAAAGGGGAGAAAAAATTGAGACAACTGCAATAGCATAATCAATAAAATATACTTAAAAATATAAAAAATAAATGAGGAAAAAGATTAAATAAATGGCTATCATCAATAAGTCAACAAACAACAAGTATTGGCAAAGATGTGGGGAAAAGAGAATCCTACTGCACTGTTGGTGGGAATGCAGATTGCTACAGTCACAGTGGAAAACAGTGTGGAGGTTCCTCAAAAAACTGAAAAATGTAATTGACTTTGACCCAGCAATTCCACTTCTGGGAATATATCTGAAGAAACCTGAAACAAACAAACAAACAAACAAACAAACAAAAATGTGCCTGGCTGGTGTAGCTCAGTGGATTGAGCACGGGCTGGGAACCAAAGGGTCCCGGTTCGATTCCCAGTTGGGGCACATGGCTGGGTTGCAGGCCGGGTCCCCAGTGAGGGTCATGTGAGAGGCAACCACACATTGCTGTTTCTCTCCCTCTCTTCCTCCTTCCCC